>JADLZN010011167.1:0-68062 GCA_018155175.1 Sinocyclocheilus anophthalmus | reverse complement strand
AAACCGACACAGCATTCATAAAAAGAACATCATACCAACAGTAAACATGGTGGTGGTAGTGTGATGATCTGGGGCTGCTTTGCAGCTTCAGGACCTGGACAACTTGCCATAATTGACGGAACCATGAATTCTGCACTCTATCAGAAAATCCTGAAGGAGAATGACCGGCCATCAGTTTGTGACCTCAAGCACAAGCGCACTTGGGTTATGTAGCAGGAAAATGATCCCAAACACACAAGCAAGTCCACCTCTGAATGGCTCAAGAAAAACTAAATTAAGGTTTTGGAGTGGCCAAATCAAAGTCCGGACTTAAATCCGATTGAGATGCTTAAACAGTCCATTCATGCTCGAAAACCCTCCAATGTGGCTGAATTAAAACAAGTCTGCAAAGAAGAGTGGGCCAAAATTCCTCCCCAGCGATGTGAAAGACTCATTGCCAGTTATCACGAACACTTGATTGCAGTTGTTGCTGCAAAACATGGCACAACTAGTTATTAGATTTAGGGGGCAATTACATTTTCACGTAGGGCCAGGCAGGTTTGGACTGCTTTTTTCCCTTAATAAAATAAATAATCATTTTAAAAACTGCATTTTGTATTTACTTGCATTATCTTTGTGTAATATTAAAATTTGTTTGATGATCTGAATCTTTTAAGTGTGACAAATATGCAAACAATTAAAAAACCAGGAAGGGGGCCAACACTTTTTCACACCACTGTATGTATCCATGCATATACAATTGTAAATACTGAATTTAATAAACTGTTCCATTTCTAGGACTATTAAATGTTTTTGTTGGAAACAGAAGGTCAGCAGAACAATCACAACTCAACACTGATCTACAGCAGACACAAGTTACAGAACAGCAACAAGACCGTTTACATTTAAAAAACTGTGAATCCATCCTTATTACTAAAATTAATTTCTGTCTTGATAATTATTAAGGAATCTTGCTGACACATGGAATGGCTTTCTTCATTTTGGTTCATTTTTGTTCAGCTTTTCCATACTGTGTAAAAATATTCAGTCCAACCAATCCAGCAGCACCTATGCTGCTCTAAACCTGAAGTCATGAACACATGACTGTTTTTATATTTATATTGTTTACTTTTTTCTGATGTTTTACTCAGATCAGGTGCTTTTCAAAACGGCATTTATGGGGAATGTTCTTAACTTTAAAAAAAAAAAAAAAAGAATATATTTTTTAATGGTTCAATTCAATTCAATGCAATTTAAATTCAAGTGTATTGTACAGAGCGGTTTACGATACAAAATCTGCAAAGCAACTTTACAGCAAATTAAGTTTCTAGTGTTCAGTTTTCATTCTGCTTTCTAAAGACTGGTTGGAAACCATTGAAAAATTGATCATAATTATTTTTATTTAACTGAAGGCTTTTATATTTCTTTTTAGGATTAACATGTAACAGTACTCTAATAATGTGTAGAAAACACTGCATTGAAAATATTTACTGTCTATGAAGTGGACACTTGTTGTTCATTGTATAAATATTGTAATAATATTTTAAACATGCAAATATGTCCCTGCCTTTGTATTTTAGTGGGTCCTGGAGAGAATCATCATATTTTGGTGTCAGAGGCATTAAAACATTTGCAATCTCCTGCTTCAGATGAAATGTGTGTTTAGGAACTTTTTATTACTTGTTGGTTTCTTTGTCATTTGGAACAGTTTTGTTTTGGAATCACTGTCTTAATCAGTATCTGCTGAATTCTGTTTATCTGTGAGTGTTTGTCGAGGGGGATATTTCTTTTTCAGCCACCTTGACTTTAGAATGGACTGTGTGCACATTATTCATTATTTTTGTGAAGCCTGATCAGCTGTGTTTTCAATGTTGTTGGACCAAGAAGAGGTTACATTTAATAAGATACAGAGGTCTGTTTATTTTGTCAAGATGGTTTAACTGATGCCTATAATGAAATCTGTATTTTAAAACGAGTTAAATGCTCATAAGATGTTAAAGTCAGTAGAGTTAAATATTGTGGCTTGTACTTTTCTCAACCCTCAGTTTTTTTTTTTGTTGCCCTGTTTAAAATATGTAGAGTCTGTCTGCTATGGTTTTTAAAATGTTTTATTTTGAGAAAACATCTATTTGGAATCAGGAATAAAGATAAAAAATTTGCTAACAAATGAATGACAGAAATATATTCTAGACGGAAAAACTTTTTTTTATATTTTAAATGTATTTATTTCAGTCTCACGCTTGAAATGATATTAATATGACTGCCTTTAATACCTTCCTGTAACAATTAGTTTCTCAATATGTAAATAGTACATAAATATAAAATAACAATATTTAAAACTTGCATACAGTACTTGTCCCGACTTGACTTTTATGAAAAACACCCTTTTTCTAAGAACAAATTTCAGTTGTTATAACCTGGAATTCATAACGAAGCGATTTTTTAAAATATGTTTATTATAAAGTTGCTTCATACATTTCCACGTGTATGTTTTTGTGTGTGTTTGAGTATGCCATTGACAATCTATGGGAAAGATGTTTAGCTGGTTATCACTACAGTCCCTCTATAATAGCTATAAACAGCATTTTACTTCAATAACAAAATAATTCCAACATCATGTTAATCTTAATTATTATTGAATATTGAAGAATTTGGGGTTTATGACTGTGCGGACAGACAAAACTTAAGCACTATTTCCAGATTCACTGTAAATATATAATAAATAACAATAATAACAATAAAATAAAAACACTACGCAGTAACTAAACTCAAACGCTCAAGTGCTAAACCAAAACCAGAAACATGTTCCACTGGCTTTGACACTTGACAACCAACAACTCTCACCTTTGTCTAGAGTGGAGGTTTAACTGTGCAGAGAGCACAGTTTGATACCGTTATTTTAATAAAGGTCTCACAGTCTAACCACCATGGAAAAAGAAAAAAAAAGGAAAAAAAAAGCGCATTGCCAGTTGTTGCTCTCAATCTTCTTTTTACTGTTCTACTGAAGAAAACAAAACAAAAAAACTCATCTACATTCTTGGATGGTCTGAGGGTGAGTAAATTAACAGCAAACTTTCATTTGCGGGTGAACTAGGCCTTTTCTTTAATTGACTTATAATTCTGAAATTTTAAAACTTGTGCACATACATTTTGATCCAAAAGTAAAACACAAAGAACAATTCAGCATGTGAATGTTTTTTTTTTCTGATGGTTTCAGCGGTTACCTGTTGTTAAATCCTTATTTATTTATTTTTTTACATAAAATGTGTTAAAATACCCCATGTTTATTGCTAGTCCTTAACTGTGTTGGTTAAGTTACTCAAAAAAAGTAATCCACTACAAATTACTTCTTTAAAATTGTAATTTGATTACTGCATTTAAAAAGTAATCAGACTACTAATTACTTTACTTTCAAGTTTACTTTACTTTTCAAACCTAAAAAAATAAATAAAGTGAACTTAGGTATTTTATGTAATATTGACACGAAAAGTTATTGGTACTGGCTACACTCGCATTCATTTTTTTGTAAAATAAAGGAAATAGGGTGCGCTTTCTGCATTCTCAGTCTCCACGAATATCTTCCTGAAACGAGTCACTAAAATGAACAAAAACGTCATGAGAAATATATCTAAAGAAAGCTTGAAGTGTCTATTTTTTAAATGAAGGTGACTAAAAAAAAAAAACATAAGGAGGACCAATTGCAGTGTGTAACAAGGGTTTATTGACAAAACAGATCAATACAAAAGGGTTGTGAGGTGCACAGGTGATACCACAACAGGAACACAAACAGATAGCTAGGGAAGGCTACTGGGACAGCCTCAGACATCAACTGGCAGAAACTATAGTAGAGGTGGCAAGACCAGGCCGGGAGAGAGACTAGAGCAAGGCACCAGAGAGCTGAGCTCAGATATTTGTTGACCATAAACTCTGAAGCACCCCCAGACACCAGGCAAGGGAACAGGAACTCTAACACCACAACAAGACAAAGCATAGCTCCACAGAAACACAAATTACTCCAAGACAGGCAAGAGAATAAACAAAAGGACTAAATATTATTATTAAAGTAACCAACACAAATAACCAAAAAATTAACAAAAGATCAGGACTAAGAGAACTAAATTAAAAGCAAAAAGACAAAAACAGACCAAAAACAAGGAGCAAGACAAGAACATAGAATTACAAGAGACAAGACCAGAGCACAAGAACAAACTGACAGGAAGACAGGAACACATAATCAGACAGAGACAGAGACAGAGACAGAGACAGCGACAGCGACAGAGAGAGAGAGAGAGAGAGACAGAGACAGAGACAGAGGACAGAGACAGAGGACAGTGAGGGAAAGAAGACCACGAACCAGCAAAGACAATAGGGCAAGTGGCACTATAAATAGGGAGGAGATCACACAAGGAACAGGTGAGCGCAATTACACTAACAAGGACTCAATGAGGGCTAACAAGAGGGTGTGGTAATGAGGAAACCAGGAGGAGGGGCTAAAGAAGCACATGGCTGAGAAAAAAAACAAACAACTAGGCCATGTGCTGACAAGACAACAGACACAAGAAACAAAAACACAAGACAACCAGAGTGTCAGGGCAAAACCTTGACAATATTTTGATGAAATCCGAGAGCTTTCTGACCCTAAATAGACAGTAACACAACTGAGACGTTCAAGGCCCAGAAAGATAGTAAAGACATCATTAAAATAGTCCACATGACACATCAGTGGTTCAAATGTAATGTTATGAACAGGATTGTGGGTAATGCATTAACAAATAATGCAAGGTTACGTAATCAGATTCCTATTTCAAATGAGTAATGCAAGTTACTTGTGTTCCTATTTAGTCATGACAGTCTTTCTCTCCTCATGTTTAGAGAAATTGGTAGAAGTGCAGGAGGGGCAGAGCATTCTCTTCAGTCTGAGGCTTATTCATTTCACTCTTGGTGTGAAAAGGCCTTTACAGTCGCCAAAAATATTATTAAAAGCAAATAAGCAAGCCCAACCCAGGTGACAAAAAGTAATGCAAAAGTAATGTAATGCATTACTTTCCATAGAAAGTAACTAAGTAACACAATTAGTTAAATTTTTATGGAGTAATGCAATATTGTAAATCAAGTACATTTAAAGTAATTTTATGAAGCTACAAGAATACTTTTTTGTGCAAAATACACCAATAATACTATTCAACAATTTCTGTAAGGGGTAAAAACTACAAACAAGAGAGAGAGACAGCGGGGTGGGGGGAAAAATTAAAAAGGGTTTTTTAACAAAAGTTGGTGTCTCGGGGCCCCATAACTGGAATTTGTACACGGTTAATGAAGTGATGAGGCTCTTCGTTATTGA
The DNA here is from genome assembly GCA_018155175.1 of Sinocyclocheilus anophthalmus. Lineage (NCBI taxonomy): Eukaryota > Metazoa > Chordata > Actinopteri > Cypriniformes > Cyprinidae > Sinocyclocheilus > Sinocyclocheilus anophthalmus. Next base: position 62,742 of record JADLZN010011167.1, on the reverse strand, counting down.
GGTCATGGATCATTGTGTGTTAAAACAGTGTGGTCAAACTTGACTTCCTCTTCTTCATGTGTATGTCTTTCTTGTCTTCTCCTGCAGTGACTTCATTACACATTGTGGAGGGAGCCAGATTTTATACTGAAGTGATCAAGACAACAACATGAAGATCATTCAGCTTCAGCTCTGTAAGTTTACATATTATTCATATTTTTACCATATATTCTTTGAAGACTTTTATAATATATTTTTATTCTTCACACAGTGGTATCAATCTGTTGTCAGTATGCAGTATCAGATCTACTAACTGATTTTGGATCAAATGTGAGCATAAACTGTGATCTTGATGAAAATGAGGTTTATTGGATTTTACTGAAAACAGCAGATCCTCCAACAGTGATTCTACGATCAATGTCAGCTACAAAATCACCTTTTTACTTGAATAAAACATTCAGAAAGAAATATTCAGTGCAATTTAAACATCATCTGGTTATTAATAATGTGACTGCTGATGAATTAGGAGTTTATTACTGTATGAACACAGAAACACCTCCAAAACTCAGCAACAGCACCAGAATATACTTCACCGGTGAGTTTATTTGCTCCTGTAGTAATTAAAACATTCTGAAAATACGTGTGATTATTTTTTATATTTGTCATTTGTTATTCATAGAAAAACATAAGGCCTCTCATTGGTCACTCCACACAGAGATAAATAAGTTATTAATATTTAATTCAGTTTTACAAACCTGCATCATTCTCATTATGTTCCGGTGAAAGACTGACAGTAACAGACCGTGGATGATTTCTTTACAGAAGCAGTTCAACTAATAACTGAGTGTTACAATCATACAGTGGTGGAGTTTATTGATCAGAATCAAACACAATGGCAGATTATTAGCATCATATCTGCTCTGATGAACGGACTTCTGCTCATTCTGTTGATCGGTAAGCTATTCTTCTGAAATTAAATTAGCAAATTAAATTAACACTAGTGGTGGGGCTGCCTGTGAAAATATTAATATGATGCTCTTCTGCAGTCAGGAGGTGAAGATATTTTTCATTACTTAGTCTTTTGACTATTAGTTTGGCATGTTTGTGTCTCTATATATTGTTATTTTGTTGTTTAAAAAATAATGAATCTAAATTATCTGTTTCTTTCTTAGTTTCTGCTGTTAGAAAAACAGAACGGATGGAAAAACAGGTTTATAATGCTGATCTGCAGACAGAAGTTACATATCAGCCTCAAGACGCAAAACTGTTACAAGTACAATAAGGTAAATACGTGAAACCATTTAAAATCTTCAAATCGTTACTAAATATCATTACTATTATTTTATGAAGGTTTTTATTTCTATAAGTACAACAAACTAAAGTAGAGTTTTGTTCGGATTAATTTTGGGTTAAGTGCAGTTTAAATGCTAAATGTTTTCCTCATTGCTCTTTCAGTACGCCGAGGCTTTTCTATAAAAATAGTCATCAAGTCAACAGCATCTGCGTATGATTATATAACATGTTCTTGGATATGATGTGGATTTTCCTGAAGAATAAATAGTTTTACAAAATCAAGAGTATTGGGGGAAATTGGGGCTAGTTGTCACAATTTTCCAGTAAAAACATCATTTAGAACGTTCTATATAGACATAAAACTTGATGACTTGCAAACAAAAACTATTGAACTAAATATTGAATATCTGAATAAAATTTTATATCTCCACCATCAGCAGCAAGAGAAAAGATACAGTTTAGGAGTTTACACAGACAGGCTACGCAGTAAGCATCATTGTCGGACTAATCGGTGCATATTCCTTTAGTTAACAAGTCTGATGTACATTTTTTGATCTGGTTCATTTACATTTAGCCTTTAAAATGTTTTTGTACATTATGTAACAACGTTATAATAGTAATGGCAAATTCTTACCATTATCATTTGAATGTTGCTATTTGTTAAAAAAGTTGTTTTGTGGGAAATTATTATTTTGTGGGAAATTATTATTTTGTAACTAAGAATGTTCTCATGCTGAACATCCAGTATACTTATTACTTCACTTTGTTAACTGTTTTGGAAATTTAAAACATATTTTTGCTGTACACAATTTTGTGTTCCGAAGAAGAAGAAGAAGAAATAAATAACCATTGCACGTTTTGTATTACATTTTCTTTCATTTATAATTCTAGAAAAAATAGTTCTACTTAAAACATATTATTACATATTTTTATATCTGATCCATAGTTTCGTTTATCTTGCACTATATGGAGTTATGCAATATTCTTCTAGCACCAAAGAAGCATTTATATATTATGCTGTTATATTCAGCTGTTATTACCGGGGACCTCACTGGTGGATACATGCAAGCAAACATCTCTTACTGTGAGTGAAAACACATTTTTAAAAGAAACCTCAAACTTTGTGTGTATGTGTGATATCAGTATTATTTCAAAAATACAGTATAATCAATAAAATTTTGACAAAGCTACGAATCCCTTTCACTTTTGTTAATTTCAGTGTTTTTATTAATGCTTTGTATAAATGTATATACTACTGACACAGGACGGAAATATTCAGGACAGCAGCTGCTTCTGCTCGTTTGATATTGATTATTAAACTCTGTATATGGATGCTGCTTGTTTTCATTCCACTGACAGATCAAATGACTGATTTATGACTGACTATATTCAAGTGATATTTTTGGACACTTGAAAGTATTTTCTGTTTGTATCTGCGCTCCTCTGCTGCCATCTGCAGGTCATTCATGATATGCAAATAGGTTAACTAGGATATAACTATGTTAACCAACATTTCCTTGATCATCCAGAATTACGAGAAAGATAATAGTCAGTGACTAAGTCAAGTCCACCAGCTAAACGAAGACCATACCAGTATAAAAAGAACTAAAAAGACTAGAACTTGTTGGTCTAATCTGATCTTTTCAGCAGGATCCTGCTATAGACATCTATTCTTTCATATTATGATCATGTAAATCACATTATTTCAATTATTGCTCATACAAGAAATGCCTTTTGAGCACGAGCTGGGCCTTTTGTATTGCATGTGTTTTTGTAGTGTGCTTTTCTATATGTTCAGAATCAACAGAATTGCTTTTGGAGTCTGTTCTCATCAGGCTGGTTCTTAACCACATATATTCAGTTTGCTGAGGTGAAACTTGATGGCATTATTTGATGTTTTATATTTACTGTAAGGAGTGGTGTTGCTGTGGTGACACTCAGTATCACGATACTGGATTTATATAAATAACATGATATTCTGGTGCTGAGATACAGCTTAGGCCCCTAGAGGCCATGACCCTCATTGGGCCCTTAAAGAGACTTGAGAAAATGTCCCAAGAAAAAAGACCCACACCCAGGTTTTGCGTTCATGGTTTTGTTTTTTTGCATGATTTCACAGTCTTGAAGTTTTGTTTTAAGGCATAAAACATTATTCTGAAGGTTCCCAAAAGCACCAGTGTGAACAAAATTAAGAAGGAAATGAAAGATTTTGTGATCTTAGAAGTGGAAATTAGAAACCATCTTGTGGCTTTTCCATTCAGGAATGTTTACTGTGACATTTTTAAATGCAACTCAACAAAACATCACGTTTAAGTCAGCATTAAAAGCACAGAGTAGTTCATACATGTGAGAAACCACTGAAAGTCAACAAGAGGAGATTTCAAGGGTGTAGGAAATAAATATATAATGTTTTTCATTAACCTTCAAGCTTCCTTCGGAACAGATTTGGGCAAAATAATTTATTTATTTATTTATTAATTGTTTCCTTAATCTGAGCTGTACAAGACTTGGCTACTTTTCCTAAATTTGCCACTTTGAAATGCCAGACAAAAAAAATGGACATCAATTCAACAAAGTGTTTGATAGAAAATAAAAAATCCAGATCACTACTACACATACACATTCTCAAATGTGACACACACACACACACACACACACACACACCACAACACACACACACACACACACTCTTTCTCTCACACACACACACACACCCACCCACATACACACACACACACTTCAAAGTCAGATCAAAGTCCTACTGCAGGAAATGTCTGGAACATGCTACTTGTTAGGTTTATTGTTTATTCTTGCCCATTTGATGCCATTTTACTTTTTTTTGGAGTTATTGAAATTTGCTGGGAAGATTTTTTTTTTTTATTTATTTTTTGTTAAATAAATGATTACTCTGTCTCCTGCTTTGTATTTTCCTTATAAATGGGTCAGATTTCTCTGCCAGCATATGTTGGCATCTTTGAGTCTCACATCTCACCCAACACAAATGTTGTTGTTGTTGTTTAAATTCTACAATTTTGACTTGTGATAAAATCTAAAGCTTAATTAAGTTCGTTATAACAATGGTTTATAGATCTCAGCCTATGCAGCGCATTGAGTACTACAGCCATATAGATATTTTTTGACGTTTTGATATTTCTATATCATCATAAGTCACCAGATGTCCCCAAAGTCACCAAAATGTTAGGATTTGTAAGTCTGAACTTACTGGAAGGTGTTTTTTTTTTTTTTACTGGAGTAAATGATATACTAAATATAACATAAAATCAAGCATGCTTGACATAAAATATGCTACTTTTACAGATAAATAAATTAAAAAACACCAAAAATCACAATAAAATGCATAAATTGCTATTTTATTTTATTTTTATTTTATTTTAATCGAGACAGTGAATGACATTATTTTAAAAAAATAAAATAAAACTTGGGACACAGCTGAGGACCTTCATGGCCAAATTGTCCCATGAACGACAAATAAGGCGCTCTACAAAGGATGCGTGAAGGTTTTTGTTGTTGTTGTTTTTTAAAATTTCACAGTGTTGGAAAGATTAATAAAGAGTTCTTTAATTAAAAAAAAGTTCACTAGTAATGCTCCAGTCTCAGTTAGGCTGTTTATAAATTATAGATGGATAGATAATAAAAATGATTATGTGGATAGGGAATGTTAATTTTTTTAATATATATATATTTAGATTAGTGTTATCTTGCTTAAAGAAAACACTAGAAAGGTCAGTCATTCTTGTTGTTATTTATGCTTAATTCATCAACAGACAAATAATAAACCTAATAAAAACAAGACATTTCTAGAATAAATAGACAAAACTATCTAAAAAAGGATCTCAAAATTAACTCACAGTATGAGATGACATGATGTTTATTGATTATTCACATGCTGTTATATATGACCTGAAGATGAAGAGCTTGAAAAGAGTCCGCACATTCAAACATTAAAGCATCACAAGCGAGATGAGAACAATATATGCATTTACTGAATAAAACAAGGCAAACGTTTCGGTCACATGTTGACCATTTTCAATGCCAAGCTAACAGTGTTAGAACTAGAAGCCATCTTAATTTAAGGAATCACATGATAATTAAAGAGGTCACATGATCAATCAGGACACACACATGTGTGTATATGTAGAGCAATGGATAATTTACATCAAATTAGAGAACAATGGTTGTCTGTTGGAGTTAACAAAAGTACTGTTCATAAAAAACAAGACAATTGAAGTTCTTCATTTAATCCCTTTGGATATACACAGTCCATATAATAGATCCACTTAGCTTCACATTGTAACAGTCTTTTGTTAGAATCAGCACCTCTTCTTGAACTGATCAATCTCTGAATACCTGTAAATATCATATCACTAAGTTTATGGTCAGCATCCGCAAAATGTCTGGCTACAGGAGAATGAATGTCCATCCTTCTAATAGAGCTACTGTGCTCGTTGATACGGGTCTTTAATTGACTATTAGTCTTGCCAATATACTGTAGACTACATGGGCATGAAATAAGATAAATAACAAAAGATGATGAACAAGTGATAGTCTCTCTAATTTTGAACGTTTTCTGAGTGGTGGTGCTAGTGAAAGAATCCGTTTTAATTGCATTTTCACAAGCTGAACAAATCCTGCATGGGAAGAAGCCAGTGGAATGATCCAAAGTCACATATTTGTTCTCCTTAATGAAGGTATCCGAACTGACTAGATGATCTCTTATGTTACGTCCCCTATAATATGAAAAAAGGGGAGGCTCCTTCAAGATTCTGTATCCAATATAATCAGCTCTCAGAACATGCCAGTGTTTATTGATGATAGACTTTAGTGTCTGACTATGAACAGTGAAAGTTGTACAACACATATAAGGAGGTCTTTGAGATGTCTTGGATTTTGATTTAACTGGTGTAGATTTTACCTTTTCAATTGCTTGCTTAAGCCATTTATCAGGATATCCTCTAAGAAGAAACTGTTCGTACATCTTATCGCATTCCACCTCAAAATCATCAGTGTTTGTGCAAATCCTCTTGATTCGAAAGAAATTGACTGTAAGGGAGGCCTTTCTTCAGAGGAATGTGATGGAAGCTTTTGGCATGAAGAATACTATTCCGATCCGTAGGTTTTCTATACAGAGTTGTAAATAAAGTATTGTCATCAACGCAAACATAAGTATCCAAGAAACTGATCTTGTTCAAACTTGTTTCCATATTAAATTTGATTGTTGGAATAAGGTTGTTTAAAAGATCAACAAAACGGTCCAAATCATCATCATCTCCTGTCCAAATTAGAAAAATGTCATCAATGTAGCGTTTATAAAAAATAAGATAAGGCAAAAAAGGATTATTTTTGTAGATGTATTCCTGCTCCAAAAATGACTTGAAACAGCATGCTTAATCTGGTGCAAAAGTCGCTGTGCCATTCTTCCGTAGATAGAACTCTTTATTGTATAAAAAATAGTTCTTAGTCAATACAAGTTCTGCCATATCAACAAGAAGTTGTGTGGAAGGTGTAAGGTCACTTCTTAAATCCAAGAAATGTCTCATTGCGGCAAGACCCACAGAATGTGGAATATTAGTATACAAACTGACTACATCCAGAGTCTCTAATTTTATGTTTCTGTCCACCTTCACTGATTTAAGCTGATCAATAAAGTCGCTTGTGTCTCTCAAATATGAAGGCTGTTCAGCAGCAATTGGTCTGAGGTAGTGGTCATTAAAAATTGATAGAGGTTCAGTGAGAGATCCTATACAACTGACGATTGGACGTCCTGGGGGATTTTGAAGTGTCTTGTGTACCTTAGGCAGCACATACAAAACAGGCCTCACTGGATACCTCACATATTTTTAGATCTGCTGGGGTCAGAAGAGTGAGTGAGTGGATTGGTATGGTATGGTGTGAACACACTGTCATGTCTTTGGTTTTGTTTGTTGTCAATGTAAGAACATGACAAGAATGCAGAAATTCAAGTTACATCCTCATTCATGCAGAGAAAAACAGAAGCCCCAAACATGCAGCCTTGTCATGAATTCTCCTTTCAAACATTACTGTTAAGCAAACAAGTGCTTGTGTGTTGCTTGTTTGTTTTCTTTCAGTTGGATTCTTCTGAATGCTTTTTTGGCTTTTATCTACTCTTGTTCATTGTTATCGTGTTATGACAATGCTAATATTTGCCTTCAGTTTGACATATTATTCATCCAAGAAATATCATGAATGCAAGTTTTTTGTATTGTATACATATTACGTTCTACAATTAAGTTTTTCCTTTTTTCTTTTTCTTTTTTAAACCAGAAAACATGTAAGAGGAAATATACCTAATACGATTTGCTTGGCTGAGAAAACACAGATAACATTATTTAACATAAGCATTATTCTTCCAAGAAATACCTTGCATGCAAAAACCAGAACATTTGTATTGCATGCACCATTGTATGGTGTTTCTGTGTTTCATCATGACACTGAAGCTTGTTCTCATAGTGCTCAGACTGGTTCTCAAATACATAGATACGTGTCATTTAGTTTGCAGGGGCATGTCAGCTGATGTTTGATGTTTTACATTCACTAAGGCGTGGAGTTACTGTGGTGACACTCGGCACCAGGATGCTGGAGATATAAACACTGCCACGAGTTAAAAGAGCACAAACCCATTTCCCTACAGTTCCCTTCTGGTGCTGAGATACAGCAGAGAGTGAGTCAAGTGAAAACTTTATTATTTATAACACGAATGATCTGAACTCCAACATTTGCATTTTACAGTATACTGGGTCTTGAATGTGAAGATCATCCACATACAATGACCACCTCGGGGGGAATAGTCAGACCACAATAAAATGTAAAATAAAGGGTCATTCGCTAAAGGACATACGGGAATAAGATTGAAACGTTGAAAGCTAAGAAAATTCACAGGTGAGACTATGACTAACTTAGCACTCTTTGAATCCACGATGCGGTCCACACAGAACTCAAGGACACAAGACCGCGCGGGGTAGAAGCCTTGGGTGAGTAGTCATGGGACAGACATAGAGACAGACAGTCGTAATCACTATCAGAAGGGGGAACAAACAACGAAGAACCTCCTCGACCCTCTCTCGTCAACAGTGTTTTCTCGACATACTGGAGTTGTACTGCCTGGTAATGTGGCATCTATTGGGTACCGTCAGTCGGAAGCTAGGACCAACACTGGGTTTCACACCAGCTCTGAATGGGGTTGAGTCTCTGCATTCCGGTAACTGAACCATGGGTAAAAGCACTCTGAGCGCCGATTGCCACACACCTCCTTGGGTCTAGTTGTCTAACATAAAAACCATGGTTACATGGTATAACTGCCTTCTGAGTTGGTCGATTCATGAAAGCAAGTAAGGCCTTGACACCAAGCGTAGTTCCGCCAACGGGCGGAAGGAGTTCACGGGGGCTTAGGAGAGACAGCTTATGTACTAATGTTAGGACCAAATAGCAAGCAAGCCTGCAAACATGACTGTTGTTTGGGTTTTGAGGTGTGAGCCAAGGGGGCCGGAAGGGTTTCCCAAACTACAGTTGCAGGCTGTAGGGAGTGTGTCGCTGAAACGCAATAAACTGTATCAGGCAGTGCTGTAGTAAAAAATCGTGCATTTCGTCACCATGGGGTGGCCGAAATCAATCAGGGCGATGAGCCCCAACTCACAAACCTAGGTTGGGGCTAAGCCGGAGAGCACAATCACCCTCGGTGCCACAGGAGGCCAAAGGGCGGGGGGTCGGAAGACAAGTGGGGACGGAAAAAATCACCGACACACGAATAAGAGCGGGCCCAAGGTCCAGGGCAAGACGGTGAACGCGGACCTTAGCACACTAGAGAACTTTTGGCCGCTCTAGCGGTTAATAAACAGAACTGCACACATCCCGTGGAAGAGCATTCCAACTGGAGCTACTTCTCTAAGTTATGTCATCCTGAAGTACTCAAAGCTTGCCGGCACACGTAGAACCACAAACAGTATTGTTACTCCCAGCGTGACACGCGCACTCCCAGGCTACAATAGTCCAAATATTAGTACTTATTATAATTGTTCCGTAGTGATTCGGAATAAGACAAAATCGCGGTTTGGAAGATGAATTCATGATTTACTCGCTCATTATATACATTTTGCAATTTTTGAACACAGAAAAAGCTACATAGTGCTGCTTTAAAAGAGAAGTTTGCTCATTCATTATTAGCAGTCACAGTTATCGTGCAATATGCAGATGAAAGATCTTTCTGAAGATGACTAGTGCAATGTCTTGCAAAAGGCATGAAAACAACTAATGTTTCACAAAATCTAAATAGATATCATCGATTTATGATGACTCAACACAGAAGAACTTGGTCAGACATATTATGGAACATTTCTGTCAGACAAATTAATGGTGTTGAAAGGGCAGTTACATATAAGCTACTGTTGAGCAGCAAACAGGTTTTTGAAGCTGCAGGTGAAGAACCCAAGGACCTCTTGATGTAGGATCGACCAGAAGCTGACAGTTGTGCATAAAGCTGAATTTCAGGCCCCTCAACCAAATCTCACCAAGAGAAATGTTTTCAGTGGGCTCAGAAATGCTGATTTCCAAACAGTTTTATTCACGGACGAATGTTGTGCAACACTCAGTAGTCCAGAAGGATGGAGTTCTGGATGGTTGGTGAAAGGCCACCCTTTTCCAACAAGACTGCAACGTCAGCAAAGAAGCAGCGGGTGATGATTTGTGCTGCGGGAATATTGGGAAGTGAGATGAAAAGTCCCTTTAGAGTCTCTGAGGGTGTCAACATGATCTCTGCTAGATATGTAGAGTGGCAATTTTCTGCTATGGTGTAATAAAAAAAATAATGCCTTCTGAAAGACAATGATTTTCATGAAGGACAATGTACCATCCAATGCTGCAAAGAATATTATTGACCTCCCTGTTTGCTATAAAAATAATCTAAAAAAAAAAAAAAATATATATACATATATATATATCTAGGATATATATACTGTATATATATATATTCTATATAATATGTATATATATATATATATATATATATATATCAATATATAATATATATATCTAATTAGATATAGATAGATATCATGGTCAGGGCCCCCATCACCCCATCACCCCCTAGACCTCATCTTATTGAAAACCTGTGCCATCCCTTAAAAGAAAGCTCTATGATGGTTGGATGGCAGTATAACCTCGAAACAGTATCTCTGGGAGGCCAATACGGCATCCCAATGAATACAGTCAGAAATTTTCAGAATATCATAAAGCGTTGTCATTAAGTCTTTTTACGGTAATACATCCACAGTTGTAATAGGATTGTTGAGACTACACAATAACATTGTTGTTCATCAATTTTTGTATTTTTTTGGTTACGCCAGTAAACCATGTGACAGTCCATATTAACAGAAGTAACACATGGACTTGTTTGGCTGAGACGTTTATGATAAACGTTGTCTTTGCCAGAGTCTATAAATAAATAATGAAATTTTTCAAGTAAACGTGTAACTGAAAAAAAAAACACTGACAGATGGCCATTTAGTTTAAACATGTTGATTTGGTCTTAAAGTTTACAACGGTATACAATGAAACACATCAAATGCTATGTAAATACCTGAAATATTGAAGTATATTTTACCAATAACCCATTTTGGTAACACTTTACTTGAAGGGGTGTGCATAAGACTGACATGACACCTTCATACTCATGACATGACACATACATCCTTATGACATGACACGTCCTGAATAGGAAGGTTTTTTTATGCTTTTTATATTGACAACTGTCATTAATTGTCATTCTCCCTCAGTTATGAATTTTAATGCAAAGATGAACATTGTTTTGAGAATGTCTTTGTTAGGCCTATGGTCATGGGTAAGAGTAGGGGTATGGGGTTTAGGTCAAATAATGTTATATTTGCATTAAAAATGACATAACTAAGCGAATGACACTTAATGACAATTGTCATAAACATGCATAAAACCTCCATATTCATGACATGTGTCATGTCATGATTATGAAGGTGTCATGTCAGTCTTATGCAAACCCCTTCAAGTAAAGTGTTACCAAACATTTTCAGTATGAATATGTTCACTAACATATGGTCCAATACAAAATATCTGCACAAACACTTGCAGTCCAGAACTAAGGCAGCAACATATTAACTTCAGGTAAAAATGTTCTTGTTTCCATGTTTCAAGATCTCATCTGTTATACAATAAGAATGAAGTGCATAAGGCAAGAATATAGCAGGACAAGTGCATTTTGCATCAGAAAGCTGTAAAAATTCAGCTAAAAGCAACTTTCCAAAGTGGAGAGGCAAGGCAAATTTATTAATATAGCACATTTCATATTTACTGGTGTTCAAAAGCACTTTACATAAAAGTGATCAAAAGTAATCAAACAGTACAAAATATAAAACTAGTTATTAAAGCTGCAATATGTAACTTTTGATAAGAATTTGTAGCATAGCACTTGCGGAGAAACATTAAGTTTTGGTAATTATGTGTGTTGTGCTTTGGCTCCGTTTAATAATGGATGCTCTTGAGCTGCATCACTGAGCTACAGAAGAATTTACACCATACGTTAAAAAAAGTAATAATAAGCTATCATATCACAATTAGGACAAAGTCGAAATTTTGACATAAAAGGTCAAAAGTATGACGTACTAAGTCAAAATTGACAAAAAATGAAACACCGTCATAGTGAAGTTTTTTTCAGTATTAAGACTAAGTCAGTTCTTCTTACAGCCTAATTTCTTCTTTTTTTATCTCAATTTTGACTATAAATTACTTTTTACCTTAAGTTTTCAACTTTCTAATGTCATAATTGTGATTTACCAAAGCATGATTTTTTTTTTATGTGGGGAAAAGGGGCTATACACATTGAGCCTTTGGTTACAGGTGATCCTTTATCAGTGCGAATTACACTAATGACATCAAAACATCAATCACTCCTAAAAATAAATAAATAATGAATGAAAGACTAATAAAAAAAAACATTTAAAAAAATGTCATGACCAGGCAAGTGTCACTGTTGTTTTGACTTAACACAGTAGGCTATTTAAAGGCAAGAAGATCAACGTAGCATAGACTGGAAATGTTACCAACATAAACACTGATTTATGAACCTTGTCAATGAACAGCAAATGTGATGTTATGCAAATGAGGCATATTTCTAGAAAGCCAAACAATATAGATTCTTGCTTTACAATGGGTACACTCTTAAAAATATGTGCTTCAAATGGTTCTTCAAGCGATGCCATAGAAGAACCATTTTTGGTTCCACAAAGAACCATTCAGTCAAAGGTTCTTTAAAGAACCATCTCTTTCTTACCTTTCTATAATCTGAAGAACCTTCTTTCACCACAAAGAACCTTTTGTGAAACAGAAAGGTTCTTCGGATGTTAAAGGTTCTTTATGGAACCATTTAGACGTAAAGGTTCTTCTATGGCATCGTGAAGCACCTTTATTTTTAAGAGTGTACTGCCATTTTGTTTGAAAACTTTTTTCGATTCAAGGTTCATTTGTTGTGGCTTCAAGATATGACACTGTCCACTGCATATGGTGATCACCTGACCTTCTTGCCTTAATTTACAGATATGAAACACACACAGAAAAATAATGGTTCATTATTCAGTTTCCCAACAAAATCAATCCCAGCAGCTGTAAAGCAATTATTATAGGCTCTCCCTAGTGACTTAGTGATGAGCAGAGTACCTTGCGAGCTTACAATAATTTTTAAAAATGCTGAACATTTTTGGGATTCTGCTTGAATTTGCCCGAAATCATATATGACCAAGTCACTCTAGACTGCTAGGTAGCCTTAAATTGTGTAGTAACATCCTCACTGCGGCAGCAACAATGAAAGCATCTATTGCCTCCTCTGACTCCTTGTTTAAGGCGAAAGCTCATGCAGTTGCTGCCGGAGCGCCAAGCTGCACATCTGTGTCATTCACCTGCTTTAGCTGCTTCATCACGATCATCAGCAGTTACTGATTTATAACGTGAGCCAGGGCTCACAACCTCAAGAGTGTCTGAACCCACGCCGCGTTCACCTGAATTAAGGCAGCTGGAGATCTTTTTTCTAAAGATAATTACAATGATTAGTATAACCAGTATTATGGTTAACAGAGTGCCAACCAGGATCCAAAGCCATGATTTCTTAACACTCTCTGGTCTGATTTCTTCTTGGATTTCTTGATCAGTGGTTTTGTTTCCTTTTTCTGTTGTTGGTTCTGCAACAAAAAAGTCTGAGAGAAAACAACATTACTGCACTGTGATGAAGACAACAGATGCTTATTATTTTTTATATAGCAGCTTTAAGACTGAAACATCAATCATACATCTACCATTATAGATTTTAATTCATAGAGCTTCATTTAGATTAAAAACAGCTAGTTTCACACACCGTTGATGATCAGCTCTACAGTCCCCTGTTCATCTGAAGGTGTGATGAGACAGATGTATTCTCCTGCATCAGCGTGAGCGAGACCAGAGAGTTTGATGGAGAAGTTTCTTCGTTCATACTCCTCAGGGAAAGTTTCAGCTCTGTTCTTGTACCATTGGTCCTGTTTTGTCGTGTGAATATCCGCCTTATTATAATCAAACACAATCTTGCTGCCATTGTGTCTCCAATGCACATCAGTGTCTTGAAGTTTATGATCATGATCATCAGAAGAACACGGCAGGACAACAGAACCACCGATGAAACCCTCTACTGTGACATCCAGAGACACTGAAATGAGAGAGACTTTAGAAAAGAAAGCCTGTGGCATGAATTTATAGTAAGTGCAGCTAGTGATTTCTGAGAAATACCACTGATAAATGCAATCAACACGCAAAACAAACAATTTTGAGAGTATTTGTTATCTGTCTGCTCTGTGAGCTTAAAAAATAATAATAAATAAAAAAAAAAAAAAAAAAAAAAAATATATCTATATCTATATAAATAATATGTTTATACATAATGTATATGACTGATCAGGCCAATACACCAACACTCTTGCAAGCCATCATCAATAATTGTGTTACATCACGATGGGGATGAAGAGATCTGAATACGCCAGAGATTTGTAGAACGAAAGATGGATTAGATACCATAAAAAAAGGTCAGAGGATTATCACTGTAAAAAGAGAGGTTACAACAGCAAAAGCTAACACGTGTGAATATTTTACAATCTTTTCCAGCGTTGTGATAGGCTTGTTTTGGGAAGGTGGATGTTGAGGTTGCTTTGTTTCGTGCATGCCACTGAGTAACACTGGTTTTGCTTTGTTTCACAACATGCTGTTGTTGTAATTGTATAGAGAATGAGAATGTGTCGACACGGAGCAATGCATTCTGGAAATTTAATCATGATATCATCAATTGCCATTGATTGTCCTTCTCACTGTCGGCATGAAAAATGTGTGCTTTTTCTGTACTAGAAAGCTGAAAAAGCAAAGGTATTTCATGCAGACATTGATAAGAGCTATAGCAATTGATGATACAGTAAGCCTTAACCATTCCAACGCGAGAGGCAATTACTGTACAAGTATCAGCAGTGTTTCTCAGAAATCACTTACTGCACATTTAAGTGTGTTGTTCAGATCCTTACCTTTATTTATCAGCACTGCAAATGCACAGATGAAGCTGCAACTGTAGGAACAGAAAGAAACAAGATCCTGTTAAATACTGTGACTCGACTGGGTTTTATTTCCACAAAACACAAACGCAATAAGATAATACAAAGATAGCACACCAGATGACAATGCTAATTGCTAATGCTAATGGAAAATTACTAAATAAAAATGTTAGTTATTCCCCCACAGATAAACCTGATAATCATTAATCAACCACTTCATGCTTAATGTATTAATGATGCTAAAGGTTCTAATCTAAACTAAAAGGTTTCGCTTTTAAGTTTAGTTTCAATAAAACATGTGCAAACCACGACACAACAGAAACAAACCAAAATACGAAGACGCGTTTGTCCACATAGCGTTCTGAACTCATCAAACATACCTGATCATCGTGGTACCCTAATATTATCAATATGTTTTATTTTAATATATTGCATTTAAATATGTCTTAAATTAAGATTAAATACTCTTTTCTTTTCAAATAACAGAGTATCATACACGCTTCCGCATCAGTATGCCATGCGTGCTACGGATGACATCAGACGTAAGTGACGTCAACAGTAACCATGTGAACGACATGAAACGCGCTCCAGAGATTTATTAAACATATTCAGATTTACTTCAGTATATTCAAGACACCTGAGACAGAAGACTTTCACAAGCTTTTCATCGCATGTAGCCAACTCTTGAATTTCTACTCAATCTTCACCATTAGTAATACTGAACAAGTCTCTGCCGTCTGTCACCGTGTCGCCAATCATCCGTCTGTCATGTCTGGACTTCAGTTCATCAAAAAGCTTAGTTTTGTTTCTCATCTTCATTTGTTAGACTACAAAACATTGTGCCGGTTTAACTGTTATGAACTCTTTTTGTTTCCACAGTTATTATACATTAGGCAAAGTTTTTTATATTTTAATTTTTTATGTAGGCTACAATGAATTTGAATTTAAGTTTCAGAAAAAAGGGTTATCACAGCTGCTGATTCTAATAAGGGCTGAAGAACCTGCTGTTAGCTAGACTGCAGAATAGCATCCCTGACCCTGTTTTAATTTTAGTCAAATGAAAAGGATTAAACAAAATAATGAGTACATTTAATCAGTAACTTACATGAGTGTGAAAGTGAAGCTTCCTTCCGTAAACTTCTCTGGGAAATGTTGTATTTTTGATCCTCAAGTGAATCATTTTCTCTTAATGGTGTTTTATATATTCTTGCCATCATTGAGTCTTAATACATTATCGTGTTTTGTCTTCAGTTTTTTGTAACTGAAAGAGCAGGACAAGATTGCAGAGCTTCCAGTAACATCCTCATTCATGAGCTGCAGAGAAACCAAAAGAGAGAGAACTGAAAACCTGGATTTTCCATAAAATGCCTTTCAATGGTGCTTATTATTCTTATATTATTATATACACAGATATGCTATAATAGCCTACCTGCACCAGAGGTGGTTTTTTTTTTTCTTGTTTTATATCTGGCTCAGTCGAGAAACAAACCAAAATACATACAAAATTACTTATTATATATTATATTATTATATAAACAGATATGCTATAGATAGCCTACCTGCACCAGAGGGTTTTTCTTTCGGTTTCTGTATCTGAGCTCATCGCGAAAGATCTGCCTCGTAGTTCCTCTCTCTTGTCTTCATTCTCAGACTGAACAAGTGCTGTGAAGACTGTAATATTTATTCTCTGTCAATCTGATGGGAGGAGAAACTTTGGTTAGTTGTCAGATGGGTGGGGTGAGAGAGTCTGGTTTAGCTTGAATTCTTCTCACTTTTGTTCATTGTTATGTATGTATATGAGACGTTAATATTTTCTTCAGTTTGGTATAATATTAGTCAAGAATGGTCTTGATGCAAAGCAAGCCTTTTGTATTTTATATACAGTGTTTTAGTTGTGTTTTTATGTTAAATAGACCGGATATATTGACAGTTTTATGCTTATATACTGATATTATGTTGTGTGTGTGTGTGTTGGTGTGTGTTGTGTGTCTTCTTCACCAGGATGTTTGTCATATACACTGCCACAAGTAAAAGGAGCCCAGCCCTGTGTTTCAATTATGTTCTCATAACAAGATATGATTGGAGCCCTTAAAGTGTTCCATTGCACTGCCTCAAGAACTTACCTTCAGCTTTTGTTTTTGTTTATACAGAGTTTACAAGATTCTTGCAAGCTTGGTTTGTTTTCTGACCATTGCAACTCCATATATAATTAATAAATAATCCAAAAGAAAGGTTAAGGTCAATGTTTATGTGGCCAAACCACAGCAAAACATCATACTCTGTAGATGAGATACTCTGCTGCCTCCAAGAGGCTGTAAGTGATAGTTTTCCCCCATCGATATTTGGGTAAATACTTACTAGAGATACTGTTCAAAATAAAATAATAAAATAATAAATCTACAAGTCTACAATGATTTATTTATTTATTTTAACCACAAACCATGAGAGAAAGTACACCGAATGGGATTAGTTTGACTAAGAAAACATTTAGTTTCAGTAAAACATATATCGTTAGAAAGATCCAAACAATTCTGAGTCTTCACAATTTTTTAAGTCTTGAACATATACAAAGAGATCTCTTTAAGCATATTCAAATGACAGTTCTTGCAAATACAACATTATTTTCAATATGAATATGTTTATTGATATTTGCTCCACACTGTAAAAAGGGTTGCCAGTAAGGTACTGTTAATTTACGGCTTTCAACTGTTAATTTACAACTCTAAATTTTTACAGTGTTTTACCGTAATTCTACCATGGAAATGAACTCCCATTGCTTCAAACTGTTAGAGCTTAAAAACTAGCATTCACACGATATTAGTACTGTGAACTTATTTCATTTGAGTCCACTGAGAAGGAATATTTCTTAGTATAAAACTGCAAACACTTAACTGCAAACACTTTTAGCAAAATAGCTAAAAACATGACTTTAACTCAAATCGTTGCAGTTTACTGTTAGCTATAGCACACATGTGTGAGACAAAGTTACAAAGAGATCATTACTGTATCAACAACTCCACAGTTATTGCCTTTAAATAAAGCAGCAGAACATCAGTGTTTATGGCTCATCATTGACTGAAGCACAGGCTCTACTCTCCAGCACAATGGTGACCTAAAAAACTACATTCAACTAACAGATTTCTCTTGTGCCAAAACACAATAATACAGTTCAGTTCAATATTTACTCTCCTTATCAGTTTATGACTTTGCCTAACTTTTTTTCTATGTATGTTCACAGATATTTCAGTCAAATTAACTTTTTTTATTTGGTAAAGCTGACTCTTACGTTTTACAGTATAGTGCTGTTTTTTCCTGGACTTAACGGCAACAAACTGTAGAAAAACAGTTATTTACTGGCAACTGTTTGTGGCCGTAAAATA
Organism: Sinocyclocheilus anophthalmus; assembly: GCA_018155175.1. NCBI lineage: Eukaryota > Metazoa > Chordata > Actinopteri > Cypriniformes > Cyprinidae > Sinocyclocheilus > Sinocyclocheilus anophthalmus. The sequence continues at coordinate 44,471 of JADLZN010011167.1, read as the reverse complement.
ATTACAGTTTATTACTGTTAAATTACATTTCATGCTGTTTTTTTTCATCTTACATATTTAACCCTTTAAACCCCACAACAAAATCCTCAGTTTTAAATGAACACTTATAATGTGTCCACACTACAGAGTGAAGCAGTGCTGAAGTTAATTAGATAATTATGTGATTAATTAAGTGATGATTGTGCTTTAGAGATGAACAGCTGCTGTTAACCAGCAGAACTACTGAATGAAAGAGAAACAAGAACTACAACTGATTTCAGCCACAGTTTTAGATTAAATCAACTGAAATAAAAGACATTAAATCCATCAAGAGCTTATTAAACCACGTTCTAAACGCAGTCATCACCACTTCACATACTACTAACCAGACTGACTTTATTTCTGTCAGATGTCTACAGAAGCTCTTATTGAAAATTAACAGAGGTTTAGATGTTGTTGTTTTTGGGACACTACCATGATGGAGATCAGTGTTTGCTTTAGTTGGGTTGCTTTTTTAACATTATCTTTATTTGGCTGCTTTAATCATTGTGTTTATCAACACATATGATGTGGTAAATAAGGGCTACAGCACAATATGTAATGCTGATGGTTATGATTCGCAAGTAACATTGCCATCTTTAAAAAAAAAACAGGTTCACTGATTTTGTCCAGAGTCTCTTTTTGTACCAAAGTGATGTTATGGTAATATATTAGAGCAAAAGCACAAGTGGGCTATTATGAAAAATCACACACATCACTCATATAAACACCATTTCTTCATGCTGTGAAACACACACATGAAGTATCAGCGTATCAATCTCAACAACGGTGACAATCCAAAAAATTAATAAACAGATCGACTCTGAACATCACAAAACACGCTACTAAAACTCAACACAAAAACAAAAGCAAAAATAAAAGCACCTAGTAAGAATTAAAGAAAATAAGTGGACAATTCAGCTGCATCATTTATTCATGCCGCAATGCATGCTGGGAGTCATGGATGAGTTTTGTCCTGTGCTGGTACCCAGCATGCACTGCAGCATGAAGCTTTTGATTGTCACCATTGTTGGGATTCATGTGCTGATTCTTCATGTCTCTTTGTGTCCAAGAGATGCTGTAGTTTTAAAGCCTTTTAACATAAGACGTTTTGAAACCTATCATAATTGTCTATCTCATCTTACAGTGTCATGCAGCTGTTGTAAATAACAACATGAAAAACAGCCAAAAAAAAAAAAAAAACAAGAACCCCACAGTATAGTTTTAAAGATCAGCCACTGAATGAGATCAGTGAATCATGCCACGAAGAGATTATTACACCATCATAAATAATTAACCAGAACCATTTAATAATAGTCTTTCTATGCTTTTATTGCTATAACAGATGTGCTTTCCAAACACAGTTATAACAACCAGACAAGCTAGCATTAAAAAGTGAAGGGCCAAGAGCACAACTAAAGCAAACACTGATCGCCTTGATGGTGAGGTGAACAAAACGTTTTCAATAAAACATCTAAACCTCTGTTTATTCTCAAAAAATTTTTGTAGATATATGACAGAAATGAAGTCAAACTGTAATGCTGTGTGTGGAGTTGTTTGATCATGTTCTGCTGTCTTATTTCAGTTGATTTAATCTAAGGCTGTGGCTGAAGTCAGTTGTAGTTCTTGTGTTTCTCTTTTCTTCAGTGATTCTGCTTGTTAACAGCAGCTGTTCATCATTGTCTGAATTCACTCATTAGTGTTCATTCTCTCTGTCAGGTGGACTGTATTAGTAAACTCATGTAGGGAATAGTGAATGAGGGTGTAGGGTGTGATTTGAAGCACAGCCTCTGAGTGTCGACTTTGAGCTGATAATTCACAGTATATTGCAGTAGGATACTTTCTCAAAAATGACAAATATTTTCCAGAATGCATTTTTTTTACAGTATATTACTGTTTTAATGGAAAACAGGATGTTACTGTCAGAATATGGCCGTTTTTTTACAGCAATTTTTTACAGTGCACTACACACTGTGTAAATGTACAGTGGTGTTAACGCAGCAACATAATGATCTGCTCAGTCCGTTGAACTATGGCAAAAGGTTCATTCTCATTCTGTTATATGACAAAACAAGCAGCCCACATCATTTATCTCTATCTGTAAAACATCAAGAGCAGAACAACACAAAACAGTGTCTCCTGCACCAGAAAGAGTCAACGAATGCTGAACTAATTCAGCTCAAAGTAACTTTTTAACCTAAGGCAAGTATATTCATGGTATGAGATGGTAATTAATTATAATGGTAATTAGAAAGAAATTTGAGAAAGTTTCTGTTGTGAATGACTGTTGGGAATTTTATTACACACAATCTTGCTTTCATTGAGTCTCCAGCTCATATCAGTGATGTCTTGAAGTTTAAGATCACATGGACAAACGTGACAAGAAAATAAATCCACCAATAACATTATTTAACACAAAACATTCATCCAAGAAATATCTTGCATGCAAAATTGTATTGTGTTTTTACACAAAGCCTGTTCTCAGAGGGATCAGACTGGTTGTAAAATACATAGACGTATTTTATTATTTTGTTTGCAGTGGAATGTCAGCTGATGCCATTGTTTGATGTTTCACATTCACCAAGGAGTTACTGTAGTGATACTCGACACCAGGATGAGGGAGATAAACACTGACACAAGTCAAAAGAGCACAAACACATTTCTCTATACATTTTTGCTGCTGTGATATGACAGGGGTATCCAGGAGCCGTAAAGAGCCTTAAAGGGTTAGTTCACCCAAAAATGAAAATTCTGTCATTAATTACTCACCCTTGTGTTGTTCCAAACCCGTAAGACCTTTGTTCATCTTCGGAACACAATTTAAGATATTTTTGATGAAATCTGAGAGCTGTCTGATCCTCCCATAGACAGCAAGGTAACTACCACGTTCAAGGTCCAGAAAAGTACCAAGATGATTGACAAATTAGTCTGTGACATCAGTGGTTCAACTGTAAAGTTACGAAGCTACGAGAATACTTTTTTGCGCAAAGAAAACAAAAATAACCACTTTATCCCACATTTTCATCTCTTGTGGACGCGCGTTTACGACAGTACCATGACGCGAGCGTGCGCCGGCGCTGCCACACACTGGAGTAAAGTCAAAGTTTCTTTGTGCAAAAAAGTATTCTTACGGGTTTGGAACAACATGAGGGTAATTAATGACATAATTTTGGGGTGAACAAACCCTTTAAGTGCCCCAGTGCATGTAACGAGCCCAACACCATGTCTAGTAGATTCTGGTAATTTTTTTCACTCACCAAGTTGCATGTTTAACTATAGTTCTAGTCTAACTACAACCAAATATTGTTATTAAACCCTTTCGATTATAAATTATGTGCTGACTTGTTTGATTCAGTATTAACTACTATGCTACTTACTTTAATAGTCACACCATAGCAATACTCTCCCATATGTTTTGCTATATTTTTTCTAACTACATGTATTTCCATCATTATTATAAGTAGCAGCGAGTGGTAATAGACAAGAAATGTAGAGTTTCACACCATCACGCTGAAAAGCTTTGTTTAGTCATTCTGCAATCCTCCACCTGAACCACTGCAGTGAAAACAACCTTACCACACATTTGCACAGCATGCTTTAGTTTGTTTGCAACTAATATGAAAACTCAAGTTTACATGTTATCACTTCTATGTCTGTTCAGTAATCATAGGATTCAATTATTAAGCAAGTCAAAGTTCTCATGAAATATGAGGAAGAAAGATCTTTCTGAAGATGAAAACCACAAACTAGTGAAATGTCTTGCAAAAGACATGAAACAACTGTTATTTCACAAAAACTAAATAGAGACAATCGATTTGTGAGTGATTCAGAACAGAGAACAACTCAGTGAGACAAATTAAGGGTGTTCAAAGAACAACTACATAAAAGCCACTGTTGAGCAGCAAACCGGTATTTGAAGCTGCAGGTGTCTGGAGTCTCAAGAGCCTCCTGATGTAAGAGCCTCCAGAAGCTGACAGTTGTGCATAAAACTGCATTTCAGACCCCTCAACCAAATGAGAGAAAAATAAAAGTTTTCAGTGGACTCAGAAATACTGATTTTCAAACAGTCTTTTTCCATGATGAATGCTGTGCAACACTCAGTAGTCCAGATGGATGGAGTTCTTGATGGTTAGTGAATGGCCAACCTTTTCCAACAAGACTGATGTCAGTAAAGAGGTGCCGGGTAATGATTTGGGCTGGAATATTGGACAAGAAGTATACACAATGGAATTGTTTGGTTGAGACATTTATAAGAAAAGTTACTTTGCATACAAATATCTTCAGACACATGAAATCTTGTAAAAATATTAATTTCTCTCCTATGTCCCCCTTCACCAAATCTCCAACAGCTGATCATTTTGTTACATTCTTCACAGACAAAACTAAAACCATCAGCAGTCAGTTCTCAGCTCCACACACACAGGATCTCAAACCAACCACATCCACTGCTAAAACTCCCCTCTCCTACTTCTGTCCCCCCACTGAGACGGAAGTATCGAAACTTCTCCTCTCCGGCCATCATACAACCTGGCCTCTAAACCCAGTCCCCTCACACCTTCTCCAAGCAATCTCCCCTCTTACCAACACTCACAGACATCATCAACACATCTCTTCTCACAGGCACTTTCCCCACTGCATTCAAGTAGGCTCGGGTAACCCCACTGCTAAAAAAAAAACCTACATTGAACACTTCACTTATAGATAGCTACAGACTGGTTCCTCTCCTTCCATTCATAGCGAAAACACTCAAACGAGTTGTTTTCAAACAGGTATCATTATATCCTTCACAGAATAACCAACTAGACATTAACCAGTCAGGTTTCAGAAGTGGCCATTCAACTGAGACTGCACTACTGTCAGTCACTAATGCCATGCGGGTGATTCTTGCGAAAGCTGATTCCAAATCATCAGTTCTCATTATGCTGGATCTATCTTCCGTTTTTTGAGACTGTGAATCATCAGATCCTCCTGTCTGCCCTTTCTTCACTGGGCATCACAGGGATTCCTCTTCACTGTTTTGAATCCTATCTCACTGGTAGGTCCTTTAGGTTTGCCTGGGAAGAGGTGGTATCTAAAGCACATCAACTAGTCATTGGAGTTCCTCAGGGATCTGTTCTTGGACCCCTGCTTTTCTCCATATACACTACATCTCTGGGACATAGTTTCTCCTACCATTGCTATGCTGATGACACACAGCTCTATCTTTCATTTCAACAAGATGATCCAATGGTAGCTGCATGGATCTCAGGCTGCCTTGCGGACATCTCTGCATGGATGAAAGAATATCACCTACAGTTCAACCTGGCAAAGACTGATCTTCTTGTCTTCCCTGCCACTCCAACACTACAGTATGATTTTTCCATCCAGCTAAGTTCCTCTACAATTACCCCATCAACTTCGATAATCTTAGTGTAATCTTTGATGACCAGCTTACACAGCCACACCAGTTTGCATTGTAACACTTAGAAGATCAGGCCCTTCCTAAGAGCAGTCAGCAACTACTTCCTTTTTCTCTCCCGCTCTTTGTCATTTCTCTAGGCTTACTAACGCTATGCCCTTCTGCTGGACTTCCATCATGCACAATCAAACCTCTGCAAATGATTCAGAACGCAGCAGCCTGACTGGTTTTCAACGAACTCAAAATGGCCCACCATCCAAATAAAAAAAAAGAAGTTTTCTTTCTCCTTCCTTAATCCCCCCGTCTACCTTGTACTGAACAATGTCTGAAATCTTGTATTAGAGCACTTCTTGTGTTTATTTGCCTCTTTATGATGATGAATCCCTTGTTGTATTTCTCAATTGTACTGTAAGTCGCTTTGGATAAAAGCATCTGCTAAATGAATAAATGTAAATTTAAGTACATGTAATTAAATAAATAAATGTAAAATATGATTTTAGTAAGAAGTGTAACAGAAAAAAAACACTAACAGATGCCATTTCATTTAAACATTTTATTGGGTCTTAAACATAAAGAGATCATCAGTATACAATGAAACACAATTATATGTAAATACCTGAGAATATTGAAGTAGATTTTCCCCCTTTCCGCCCAAAATATTGTCAGTATGTTAACTGGCATGTGGTCCAATGCAAAGTATGTCTAGTTAAAATTTACAAACACAGTACAGAACTGTTAAGGCAGTAACATATTGATAGGCTAATTTTCCTTTAACTTCAGTTAAAAAGGAAAAAGGTTTTCATTTCCATGAGGGGATCATATTTGGGTCTTTGCAAGCAAAGCATTTAGCATTTACCAACATTCGTGGTATTGTGAACACCGTGCATTGGAGACTGACATGGAAAAGAAGAAATTGCTGAAAAATAAAGTTGTTTTTTTTGTTTTCTTTGTGCACAAAAAGTTTTCTCGTAGCTTCGTAAAATTATGGTTGAGCCACTGATGTCGGACCTGAAGGGAACCAAGAGGCTAAGCTTCCCATGTATGAACAACTTCGAAAACCCATGTACAATTTGAGCTTTTTTCAAATCTCAACATGGACTGAACATGCAGGAAAAAAAGTAGTTTCCTCAAACTGGCACATGGCAAAAGATACTAAAAGCACACAAACGCTTGGAGCCCTGCTCTTAATTCAGATTGTATAGTTCTCCTAGTTTCACACTGAAATGTCAGGCATGAGTGCATGAATGTTTGTCCCATATTTTCAAATGCTGTACAAGAAATTATTTTTGCAGAACCATGTCAATTGTAGATGCAGATAATTTAGCATGAATTAAAGGTTAGTAATCTAACTTATAAATGGTTAGTTCACCCAAAATATTATATGAAAAATATCATTCCAATCCTGTGAGACTTTTGTTCATTATTGGAACTCTTATGGTGATCCTTTTAATGAAATCCGACAGCTACAGCTTATTGGACCTTGAAATGGTAGTTGCATAGGCTGTCAATGGAGGGACAGAAAGCACAAAGATTTCATTAAAAATACACTTCATTTGTGTTACAAAGACGAATGAAAATCTTATGGAATTTGAAACGGTATGAGTGGGTGAGTAACTGATGACAGAATTCACATTTCTGGGTGTCCTTTTAAATAATATTGTGTTCTCTTGTAGGAAAATGGTGTCAACACTGGAACATTTCACTTGACTTTTGACTATAAGTCTATAGTAGTTGTTATTAATGACAGCCCTGTCTTTGTATTATTTTTTTCACATGTATTTGAAAATGTTTTGAATCTCAGTGTTTCACATTGAAGTTTATCTTTGTGACCACTCTTTGGTGCAACACCAATATTGTACATGTATCTGCTCGTGTTCTTTTTTTCTGCCTGTTGCTGTTTAAAACTAAAAAGTGTTCCACAATACAAGCATTTTCAATGTTGCTTTACACATTGTTAAATTAATTGATGTCATACTATTTTTTGTCTTCACCTGTTTAAGGCAAATAAAAACAACTAAACCCAAATAAAAACAAAAGCCACTGAATGCACTTTTAAGAATGTTTACATGAGGTAAAAATAAACCATGTTCAATTTGTATATAAATTGTGCTGGATTTATTTGCTACTAAAGATAGGCCTATGCTTTCATTTTGTAGAAATGTCTGCATAACGGATTGTCCGTTTATGGTACAGAAGAAAATGTATGTAAATTTAACAGAAAATGTCCTGGTAAATTTCTGCCAGTACCTTATCCGCTTTTTTATGGATTTTTTTTTTTTTACAGTGTGTAACCACCTCAGGATCGAGGGAGTATCGTGCTGATGAATGCTTGAAGAGAACAGATTTTTTCAAGCTTTCTCAATCAGGAAGGAACGGAAGGCTCTCTTAAGCTGGAGGGTGGGGGGGTATTTCCAAGAAGGAAACGCTTATCCAAATGGCTAAAAGCGGCTTCTTTCTTAGCAACTTCTTGTCTGCCACAGAGGAATTTGAAAGGGCCAAACACCTGTTAAATTCATCAGCCAGCTCCACCTGAGAAGCCCACAATCTCAGTTTCCTCTGTGCCTCAGCAACAGTGGGTCCTGAGCCGTGAAGAACCAGTGGTTGTCCCTCTTCCCTTGAGAAGAGGGACAATATCCTTACCACTTTGCACATGCTTGGAGGATAACGTGTTCTCTAACCACCCGTTTATATGTTCATGCCTGTAGTGACTTCATAGGCTGCTGCCGGTCAACATTATTGTCATGTTTTGACATGTCCTTCAGACACTAGTCACAAAGATGGCGCTTATGAAGATTACGCAATCAGTAGGGTTAAATGAATAGTTGAAAAAATTAGCAAAAAATAAAATAAAATTTTTAAATTTCAACCTCACAGGTTTTAAAAACTCAAAGATCCTTCAGTGTATCTAAGCAAGTCATTCATGATAGCTCAGAGTTTTATGTCACAACCATACAGAAACACAAAACAGTGAAAAATATCTGATTTGATGTGTGTAAAACCTAACACTAATGAGTTTAAAATAATTTATCACAGATCTCATATGGTGTAATTGACGTTTATAGCAGGTGTTGAAAAATTAAATCACACTGAGGACAGTGGTCATGGGTGTTATAAAACAATAAAGCTCATTTCATAGAGGTGCATTCACGCCATATCATAATTACCATACCGCTCTTGTACCATGTGACCGTTGCACCTCACGCGGAACCAGAGAAAAATGGCAGTGCTTTCAAAGAAAGCTATTACTGCTCTAAAAACGGGGAAGATAGATACATATACTATATTGTTCTATAATATAAAAACATATTATGTAAGTGTTCATACTGTTATTATTTTGTTGTTGTTCTCAACATTCTTTCACGCGGGTTCAATTTGGTTGACTGTCGCTATAAAAACAGATAATCCCCAGTCCCAGGACGTGAACAACACCGATTTGAAAATCATGTGTTGTAATCTCGGAATTACGGTAATTATGACATGACTTGAACGCAGCATAAGAAAGAATAACACACGCCCTCATGTTCCTTGTGTTGTTTGTGTTGGGACTTCCTGTTATACTTCCTGTTTCCTGTGCCATGTTTAAAGTTCCCTCTGCTGATTAGTCTCAATTGTTCCCAGATGGTTAACCTGTTACACCCTTGTATACATCTTTTTCCTGAATACACTCATGGCCAAGCTCTTGTCATTTTGAGACTAGGCTACTGCAATGCTCAACTGAGGGGTCATCCAATGAGGGCGCGGGCCATCAGTAGAAAAAGAAAATAAGAAATAAAACAGTAAACAGCCAAGAGTATAAGTTCTTTGACATAGAATGGTAGCTGGATCAGTTTGTGAAAGGGAAGAGAAAAGTGAAGAAGTCGCACAGACCCAGGCAGGTGCTGTTCATTCAAAAGCTATACAGAAAATATGACGAGGTTTCCAATCATCACACATTAAACTCCCATGCTATCTGACTAAACCTCACACAAAATAACAATATAATGCAAAATAAATCAAAAGTAATCCAAATCTCACTCCAGTTAAGCAACCAGAATTGGCAACCATGCTTTATTCTACTGAAACTGAATGCTTCTAAGACTCATGATCAAAACTGCATTGACCTCACAGTCACAATAGATTTCAAAAAGTGCCCATACAAAAGCATAATTCAAAATGCTATAATACAAATAGCTCTGCTTTCCTGAGTGAAGACAAATATTCTGTGTGTGTGTGTGTGCATTATAACAATAAGAAAGAATAGGTGCATTAAGCAAAACAAATGTATGTATGTCGAAGAGATCAAAACAAACAAATCATTCAACAAACAAATGAAAGGGGAAATTAGTGTAGGGGGAGGGCTGCATGTTTTTCAAATTCTTGCTCACTTGGTTTCTATACATAAATGAGGGTGTTACAGAAAATTCTGCATTCTTATCGTCTCTTAGTGACAGTAAACTAAAGTCAAGACATGGGTATGATAGCAGAAATGTTTAAGACAGAATAGAAAAAGAACTCGATAGTTTAAATAGATCAGAGACAACTACATTTTTTCTTTCTATGGCGCTTTTCCAATGTGTGGTAGCGGGTCTGTTGTGTTTGTGTCGCAAGTTCCGTGACGCAGGTAGTGACGATTCTCTCCGGCCAATCCGTGATCAGCTGAGTTTACACGTCACGTTTTGGTATCGGTACGGTTTACTTGGAACCTCAACCGAGGTGGTACCATATACTGTAAAAAAAACATGGACGTAGTGTCCGTGACGTCACCCGTAGGTTTCAGAAGAGCATTTTTGAAGCCTAAAGTGGGCGGAGCCAACCACCGCCATCTTGGCATCTTGGCTGAAGCGCTGGTTGCTGAAACAATGCCCATCTATGGTGACAGCAGTGCTGCCGTGCAAACAAAGACAAAACACCATAACTTCGTTTTTGATCGAAAATGTGTTATTGATAATTTTGGGACATATATATGACCTCCTTTATCATGTGTACAAGTATCTTGGAGAAAAGCCCCGGAGAAACCAAGGCAGAACACAGTATCACCAGTTACCGCTCTTTGACTTTGTTTTAGATCGCTCAAATAATGTAACGGTGCTCTGCATCTGTTTAGCCATTCATCAATATTACTGTGCCAGCCTGGAGTTATATGGTATTCTGCCTTTGTTTTAATGTCCATTAAAGTCTGCCGCATTTAATACATTCGGTGTGACTTTTTGTACTTTCATATATCTGTCGCACTTTCTTTAGACCAACAAATTGGATAGATCGACAAACTGCTCCATAGAACAAAGCCCTGTAAACAAGCAACGACTATCACTGGCAACAATAATTAATCGTAAATAATCTTAATAAAAGTTTTTTTCTTTTCTTTTTATTATGCAGATGCCAGCTCTCAGTCTAGGGCTCACTTCTGCACGTGTGAGGAGTCGAATACCATGACAGCGTATCACATAAAATCAGCTACTGTTCGCAGTTAAGTCAGTTTCCTACCTTTTCTTGTAACTTGATAAAAAACATTGCAGTGAACGTCATCGGAGATGTTTAATTCACAATCATTCTGAGCATTAAAAATTCCTGCTGGCAGTCACATCAATCCCAAGTCGTCTTAGGTTAAGCTAGTTTCATTTCATTCGATGTAAAAACATAGACTAAGTATTTAGGCTTTAAGGCTTAATATTATTTAAATGGATGAGTTATAAAAAAATTCCTCACAGTTGTCATGAAGGGCAAAAATACCTATATAGACCAAAAGCACTTTTTGAACCAGGCTGTAAACACATTTTTTTTCTGCTGTAAAGTTGGGCAATTTAACACGGGGAGTCTATGGGATTGACTCCCTTTTTGCAGCCAGCCTCTAGCGGTCAGTCGATGAATTGCAGTTTTAGTCACTTCCGTATTGGCTTCCAGCTAGAGACCGGGATGTTGCCACTTTGGGTGGGTACTAAAAAAATGACAGGTACATGTACTCCAGTGGGAAACCCCCCCAAATTTAACCATAATACCGTGCCATAACCATGCAGTGGAAAAGTGCCATATGTGAGAGCATGTATTGTTATCAATATTTTTGATCATTTTTAGAGGGAAAAAAATATCAGTGCAGGTAATTTCTTGTAGGGAAACAATGCTATTTTTTTTTATTTACTTGTTTTTGTTTATTTATTCCTTTTTGCTGTTTTTCAGTTGCATCAGCTGCATGACATCCCATAGGAAAGAAAAATCAAAAGTGAGACCTCTTTAACATCTCAAATATTTCTCATAGACAGAAATGAGGTTACTTTAAGATCGAATATAGACTTTTGCTTGAGACTCCTGCTTCTCAAACTTGTCTCCTGAGACAAAAATTCTAACACTCTCACATTTGTCTCCTTTAAGGTTTTAGAAGAGACCTCATCATCATCACTCACTGTGCTCAGATTTTTCTCCTTAGTCTCTGGATCTCTCACATTTGTCTCTTTTGAAGCTTTATAATAGATCTCAACAACATCACACACTGTGCTCAGATATTTATCCTAGTCTAAAGACTCTGGTGGTCTCACATTTGTCTCCTTTAAAGTGTTATAAGAGATCTCAACAACATCACACACTGTGCTCAGATTTTTCTCTTTAGCTAAATAATCTGGGGGTCTCATATGTCTCCTGTAATGCTTTAGAAGAGATCTCAACTTTACAAAGTGTGCATCAAGTCAAGTACTTGAAAGGCACTAAATAAAGGGGGGAAATCATAAATTCAGAGTTAAAGGTTATATTGAGAGAGAAATTATGCAGAAATAAGGATAATGTTACTTTTTATAAGACAATGTTTATGTACTTAGGCACATAATTTGTTGTTTGAAATAGTAATGTACTGGATGCCTTAATCAAAACTGATCTCCAGAAAATGTAACCCTGGAGCTTTCTTTCCTGAAAGGCACACAAATGGCTTATTTCATGAAATGAGTCTTCATCTAGGAGAGCTGGATTTACACCCACAACTCCAGACTGACCCTGTAGCACATAGTCTAGGTCATCAGCATCAGATATTTCTGACTCTGAATCAGGACTAAGATTTGTCTGATCTTCCTCATCCCGTTCTTCATGTAGCATCTCTACAAACATTTCAGCCATTAATCTAGAATGAGTGGGACCAGCCATACTAACACTCTGGATAAAGAAAATCAAAAGCACAAGAATATTTTCAAATGCACATCAAACAGTTGTTCAAGTATATACTATTATTATTAATAATTAATAATAATAATCATTCATTACATTTATCTAGCAATTTCTAAGAGCACTCAAAGTGCTTACCTTGGTGCGGGGGGATTCCTCATGCCCACCACCGTGCGCAGCATCCCTGGATATACGACTCAGCCATACGGTGGAGAGTAGACAGAGTGATGAAGCCAATCAGTATATATGGGGATTGTTAGGAGGCCATGATGGTCAGAGGTCAATGGGCAAATTTGGCCAGGATGCTAAGGGTCGTACCTCTACTTATATACTTATAATATATCGTCACTGTCAGACAGAAACCTTGTATGTGCAGAGCTGTTACTTTTCAGGAACACTGACAGACATAAAGGGCGACAAATAGCATTGATTTATGACAACAAATAAAAATGAGGAACAATGGAGGTTTTCACCCGACAGCGACGATATAGCTAATAGTATTGGACATGTTTCGCTTTCTCACTAATAATGGATTTCAAGGTCAAGGTAAACTTAGCCTAACATTCAAATATTATTAGATCCATTTATCTTTCACAATATATCAAATATTTTCTCTGGTAATAAACTATAAAATAATACTTACATGCATCAAATATACAAAAGCAGCCTCGTTGAATTGTGAAATGTGGGACAGCTGAATAGTTTTCTGCAGTAAATATGTTCCTACTTGCAAAAAAATAGCAAATATCAAAGGTTTCTATAGGGGTCATTTTTGAACCATTTGTGTAAAATTGATGTAGAAATACAAAAACTGTGTTTTTTTTATAAAGTAAAAAAGGTCAAATAAACATCATAATTTGTGGAAATCAAAAACAATATATTTAATGAATACCTGGAATATCAATGATAAAGCATTTCATTCAAAGATTGAGGCCCAGATCAACCTTATTGAAATAACATAGAGAATGAATACGGGTAATTTTAGACCCATGTTGTGCATTAGAGGAGTAGTGATACAAAAAATTTTTTTATTTAAAAAGTAATAAAGGAAAAATGAAAATAAGGATTTGTGATGATCAAAAACAAGTTAGCCTAATTGAGGAATTCCTGGAATACTGAATGATGAAATTAATTTCTTGCAAATATATAGAAAATATAAACTCGGTCTCTTTAGACCCTTGTTGTGCATCAAGGGTTAAGGCTAAAATCAAGCAAATCTCTCTCTCTCTCTCTCTCTCCATACCTGTTTTTCTACGAGCTGCTTCTACCTAGCTCAGTGCCTTCATAGTCTTTGTAGGCTAGAGTCCTCCTCTGCATTAAATGCTAGAATGAGACAGTCTAGTAAGTGCGCGTGGCTATGTCACATATGTTCCCGCCCTCACCGCCACGGCACGAAAATACTAATAAAGCTTTGTTTTGGAAAAATACTTTGTATTACAAAGCATTATGATTTGGCTTTTATTCATTGTATTATTAATGCAATACAATGAATCACAGCCGTCTAGTCTCCCAGTGGCTTACATTATTGACAGTTTAGCGTTTAGTGAGTAATTTACAACAAAACAAAAAATAACATCTATGCTTTCATGTCCGAAAACATTATTTTTGTCTTACATGTCATAATAAATTCAGACAGTACTGACTCGTTTTTTGTCAGTTTATTTTCATGAAATGGAATGGGTACAAAGGATTGTGGGCGATTGAAGGTCGCAAAGGATACATGCCATGCATCCTTTTGGCTCTGTCCCAAATGGCACCCTAAACCCTCTTCCTCTGAGTCCGCACTTTCGTGAAGTAATGCCTCTTTGACTGTCGGGTGGAAGTCTGCTGCAGAGCTCGCCCCAGTGTGGGCTCAGCTGAAGTGCGGATCGAGGGCGCATCACGGCCGCAAAGGGGAGCTCGCGAGCACCCTTCTGAACTCTAAAATGACGAATGGGACACCCTACAGTCTCGTGGACTTAACGGACACACGCGAGGAGGGAACAAGATGCGGGCTAAGCACATGTAAATTTTCCCGCTCTCCAGCAAATCTTTAGTTTTTATGTTTCTTCATATCAACTTTACCATCCAAGTGTTGAGTAACAGCGAGTATTGGACTAATGTCAACCAAAAGCTTCTAATCACCGGAAAGTCATTCCAGACAAAAGGTGACTGAAAACTTCTGCGCTTGCCGTCACATGAATAGCCTACGTCATGGACTTCGCCCCTGTTGATCACAAAGAGAAATGCAAAGAATCTCCGTCCTTGCAGAACACTCCAACTAAAGCCCCGGCTAAGAAACAGGAGAGTGACGAAAACCCAGAGATTTCCAACACCGCTCTTCTGGAAACCATAGTTGCCAGATTCGATCTACAAGACGGGAAGCTGAGCAGCATTGAGCATAAAATTACTGAGAGCAGTCTAATGATCGTCAACCTGACAAAAGCTGTGGAATTCAACGCGGCGGAAATAAAGGACTGTAAAACTAAAATAAACTTGTTCGAAAAACAACGTCCAACTCCCCCGCCAAAATCCGCTCCCGTATCCGCCCGCCTCCTTGTCACATCGCACGCAGATTTGATAAGCCGCACGTCGGAGCTCGAACGCTACAAAAGACGATGGAACCTCAGAGTAATCGGAATGAAAGAAACCGCAGGTGAAGATATCCGAAGGGAAGTCGTCTCACTGTTAGCCGAAATTGCTCCTCACCTGCAGCACAAACTTGAAGATATCGTGGATACAGTCCACCGCATTGGCCCCAAAACGAAGGATAAATCCAGGCAGGTGATTATTCAGTTCTGCATGCGGAAACACAGAGAGTTCTGGCGCTCCACCAAAGTCTCGGATGTCTGTAAGCTCAGGGGAATAAAGTTCGCCGAAGATTTATCGAAGGAAGATCGAGAAGCCCGCACTGCACTATGGCCGAGGATCAGTGAGGCTAGAGCTGCAGGGAAGAAAGCCTACTACCGTGGTCCCTATGGCTACATAGAGGGCACCTGGATTGTCAATGATGGTTGATCTCAACAACCTCGAACGCACTCGTCTTCCTTTTGTGTTGGCAAGAGGTGTAAGTGGGATGTTTTGTTATCTCCTTGCTGTTGAGCGGGATTTTGTTACAGTGCTCTGTTTGAGAGAGACATTGTTTTGTGTTCATTAGAGCACGGTTTCATATTTTTCATTTGACTGTTTATCTTCTTATTTCACATATTTATTTTAATTTATTTATTGTTTGTTTCCTATCAGTTAAATGTTCTCAGTGAAATCGTCCTTTTCCTTTATTTCTTTAAACGCAAGGGGTCTCCGTAACTCTATCAAAAGAAAAGCTTTCTTTCTTTTTTTGCAAAAGCAAAAACTCACACTGTATATTTTTGCAAGAAACGCATTCCAACCTTGATGACGTGAAGTTCTGGACGAGTCAATGGGGGGACAAAATCATCTTCAGCCATGCTTCTTCTACACATTCTGCAGGAGTGGCAATACTATTCAACAACCTACCAGGCAAAATTATAAAGGTAGAGACGGATTCAAATGGCCATTGGGCTTCAGTTGTTATAAACATTAATGATGTTTTGTTTATTTTATTCAATGTGTATGGTTACAACAGTGTTCCCCTAAACAACAAATTATTCACTGAAATTTCTGATTCTCTATTTGAATTGAAACTTGTGTATCCAACTGATAATATTATTATAGGAGGAGATTTCAACATGGTTATGGATGAAGCGTTAGATCGCTTTCCACCCAAATTTAATACCTCTCACCCTAATCTTAACCTTCTTAATTTTTGCTTGAATAATAATGTAGTGGACGCTTGGAGAGCTACGAAACCAAATCTTAAACAATTTTCCTGGTTCAAAGCTAATGGGACTTCCAAATCGAGAATTGATTATTGGTTGACCTCAACTAACCTAACCGACTTTATCAAAGATATTTCAATATCCGCAGCTCCTTTAACTGATCACTGTTGCATCTCTATATCATTCTACTCGAGCAAAAGAGAGTCACATAACAAGGGTTACTGGAAATTCAATGCTGATCTATTAAAACAAAAACTTTTGCTCGCAAATTAAATCCATAATTAATGATGTAGCATCGTGTAAGGACCTCATCTCATTCATAAGTAAAAGGGAATATTTAAAACACAAGATTCAGTAATTTTCTATACAATTTAGTAAAAGGCCAGAAGACAATTGGAGTTAGAATTAACAAGAGAATTAAACTATTTATGTAATAAAAGTGAAATGGACAATGAAACTAAATTACAAATTTTATCCTTGCAATCCAAAATTGATGATTTATATACTCAAAAAGCTAAAGGAGCATATGTAAGATCTAGAGCAAGATGGATAGAGAAAGTGGGAAAAAGTAATAATTATTTTTGCAGACTTGAAAAAAGGCGACAGGAGAAAAATGCCATAAATTCTCTTTATGTGAATGGAGTTATAAATACCTGCCCTAAAATGATTTCCTCAGAGATTTTTCAATTCTATAGTTCTTTATATAGCTCATCCTTCTCTGTATCAGATTGTAATATTCTCTTTGATAATATACACACTAGCATACCGCAGTTAGACAAGGAGTTTAAAGACTTATGCAAAGCTGACATCAAAATAGAGGAATTAGATAAAGCAATAGATAAATTATCTTCAGGGAAATCTCCAGGCCCTGATGGCCTCACTTCCGAATTTTATAAATTCTTTAGGGAAGATTTGAGAGAACTATTATTATTATTGTATCCAAAATGATTCACTATCTTCGACTATGAAACAAGGTCTAATTACTCTTATCCCCAAACCAGGTAAAGATGCACGACATATAGATAATCTTCACCCCATCACTTAACTCAACTGTGATTATAAAATTCTAGCTCATATATTTTCCAATAGACTCAAGAAAAACATAAATCAAATAATTAGTGAATCACAGTCTGGTTTTATAAAAGGCAGATCAATACATAATAACATCAGATTGATTTGAGATATTCTAGATTATCGTGAATGTATTGAGGATGATGGCTATATTCTCTTTTTAGATTTTAGAAAGGCATTTGACACGATCGAACATAATTTCATATTTAGCTCCCTCGAAAAATTTGGTTTTGGCATTAAATTCATTTCTTTTATAAAAACGTTATATAAAGATATTAATAGTTCTATATCCCTTTCATTTGGAACATCCCAGAGATTCAACATTTCATGAGGAATAAGACAAGGATGTCCCATTTCCTCTTTTCTATTTATCTTAACAGTAGAAATGCTTGCTATATTGATAGATAAAAACAGCAACTTTGATAGACTCAGTGTATTTGGAAGACAAATTGGTATTAGTCAATTAGCTGACGATACAGTGATCTTTTTAAAGGACCAATTTCAAATTGCATCAGCATCAGGCCTACACTTAAACTTGAACAAGTGTGAGTTACTTGCAATTCATGGCAGCGAACTAGGCTCTTTATGTAACATACCAATAAAAACATGTGTAAAATACTTGGGGATAACTATTACTAGAGATAGTAATCAAAGTGTCCAAGAAAATTTTGTTAAAAATCTTTCAAAAGCAAAAACTATTCTCAATAACTGGATACAAAGAGATATCTACATTTTTGGGAGAGTTTTATTGACTAAAATGGAATTACTCTCCAGGTTTGTTTATCCAGCCTCCTCCTTAGCTATCCCACCTCACTTACTAAAAGAATGTAATATTGCATTATTTAAATTCATTTGGAAAAATAAGTGTCACTATATTAACAAAAATGATTTGGTTCACAGTTACGAAGAAGGGGGATTAAATGTTATTGACTTAGAAATAACAAATAGTGTTTTAAAAACTCAATGGTTAAGATAATTTCTTTGTAATACAAACTGCTTATGGTTTACTGTCTCTTCTTCAATATTTGGGAAAGTAGGTGGCTTGGAATTTTTGATTAGATGTGACTTTGATTTGTCCAAATTACCTCTTAAATTGTCTGCATTCCATCAACAAGTTCTCCTGTGTTGGAAATTAGCATTTTCTCACAACTTTATTCCACACAAAACTTGTATTTGGAACAATCGTTTTATTTTGCACCATAACAAACCTTTATTTTATGAAAACTGGTTTCAATATAAAAAAATTTCCCTATTGGACATGATGGACAACTATGGTAATGTTCTCAATTACAATGATTTTTGTTTAAAACATGGATTTGTATGTCATCCTAAAGAGTTTTACAATGTTGTAAATGCCATACCAAAAAACATGGTATTATTAGTAAAAGGGATTCTTTCACATTACTCTGTGACATTCTCTCTCCTATCTCCTTGTCTGGGTGAATTGTTTATTAGAGATCATAAATGTAACAACAAATATATTAGAAGTGTCTTCATTGATAAACTTCATCCAAATAGAATTAAACGATATTATGTTTTCAAAGATTTTAACCCCAAAGAGGTGAAGGAAATGAGAATGAATTATCTTACCTTTCCAAGTCTTCCTAAAGTGAAAGAACTTCATTTTAAAATAATAAATGACATATACCCATCTAAAGAATTTCTCAAATCAAAATTTGATATTGGAGAAAACTCTTGTCAATTCTGTGAAATTGATATTGAAACCACTGAACATATTTTTTTTTATTGTAATTACTCAAAGTTGTTTTGGACTTAATTGTGCAGTAAAATGTCATGTGTAAATCCCCTTGAATATAACAATAAGTTTGGTGTGCTAAGAAAGATTGTTCACAACCTTACTTGGTTAACAACCATTTTGCATTTCTAATACTTCATTCATAAATGCAGATTTCTGAAAACCCCTCCATCCTTTCCTCACTTTTCTAATGAACTTAACATTTTTGCTGCTTCTCTTGATGCCCTTTCAAATGAAAAGCTACTACAGTTGCCAGTTTCTTCAGTGAGCTAAGTGCCCTATAACTCCTTGCTACCCCTTGTAAGAACTTACTATTCTATAAATGCTTTTGCTATTATTTTTTATTTTAATTTATTTATATATTTTATTTTTTATCCTTTTCTGTTCTTCATTGCTCTTCATGATTGTACATTTAATGTAAAACTTCACTGTTACATATTGTAATTACAACTATGTCTGCCTTTGAGAATTGTTAATATTGTTTATTCAATGCCTATTTTGTATGTACATTTGTTCACTTATTATAAAAAAATAAAAACACCTTAACGGGCACGCGCATGCTGCGGCCATTGTTAAGTCTAAGACCGCAATTACACACGAAGTGTTCCATTTGGACAGGGCTAAATTCACTGAATGAAGGGCAACGAAACGAAGGATCCTTCCAAGGCTCAAAGATCTCTCCTCAATTTTTGATCCTTTTATTGGAAGTCATGAAAACGTCTCGGGTTACTTATGTAACCATGGGTCCCTGAGGGGAACGAGGGGACACTGCTAATCCTCTAGGGGTCGCTATGGGGACGCCTCGTCGTGACCCGTGTCTGAAGGATACATTGAAAAAACACCAACTCGTTTGCCGGCGACAGCCATGACGTTACTACCGTCGCAACTAGTACAAAATATGCGCCGGTAGCGCACATCATCACTTCTTCTTCTGAAGCTTGTGTCCGCAGCATGGCAAGGAAACTAGAGGACGCAGTGTTTCGTTCCCTACTCAGGTAACCATGGTTACATAAGTAACCCGAGACGTTCCCTTTCGTGGAACTTCGAACTGCGTCCTCTAGGGGTCGCTATGGGGAACGGTATACCCACGCTGCCATGCTGAGGGGAGTGCAAGCCAGAACCATGGCGAGCCACTAAGTACTAACTACACCATACCGCTATGGGAGTTGCCCCTGTCCTGCACTTAGACGGCTTTCAGTGACATTACTCCCTGCGGCCAGAAGCTTAGGCTGCCAAGGGACATTACTAGAGGCTCACAGTGTGCAGGTCCCACCGGGACATGATTGGTAGTAGAACCCAGGCTACCAATAGTCTAACACGGGAGTCAGTCTCTCGAGATTGATCTCTGGTGTAATGAGGGCGGCTGGCTTGGTGCACCTTGGTGCACCATTTTCCCAATAAAAAACAAGGTTGATTTTAAACCAGTATGTCCAAGTCTTAATCTTGATATAATAACTTCTTCTCTTCTGCATTTCCCTTTAAAAACCTTGACGTAATTGATTTCTGAATATTATAATAGTGTCGCCCTTTGTTATCTGTGTCCCACTTTTTCTGCCATGATTCTCTCACTGCTGTATTAACTAATGATTGGCCTCACCTTTACCAAAGGGGATTTTCCTTATTTCCTTGTCCTTTAATTTCAGTGCATTCTTTGCAATCAAGTCTGCCATCTCATTGCCCTCCACGCCAGTATGAGCTGGAACCCTGTACATTAATTCCAATTCTCTCTATACTTAGCATTATCATGGATATCTCTTTGAATAAATCATCTCTTATTGTTCCCGATGAATTCAAACTATTGAGTGCTGCAACAGAGTCAGAACATATGAAAATTCTTATATTCTTATTATCATATGATAATAAGGTCTTACTTCCAGTGGTGCCGCATATGCATATTTTGCATATGGTTATATCAAACTCTGGTATGTACACTCCTACTCCTTGAATCATAATCATTCCTTGAATCTTTAGATACATCAGTAAATATGGGTATATACTGATATATTTCCGCTCAGCAGCACTATGTAACTTTTTCTGTGTTCACAATTTGCGAAATGTATATAATGAGCGAGTACATCATGAATTCATCTTCCAAACCGTGTTTTTGTCTTATTCCGAATCACTACGGTACACTTATAATAAGTACTTATATTTGGACTATTGTAGCCTGGTCGGGTCGTCACCGCTGCGGAGTAACACATACCTGCGTGAATCGCCATAGACATAAACTTAGAGAAGTAGCCCCGGTTGGAATGTTCTTCCGCGGGATGTGTGCAGTTCTGTGTATTAACCGCTAGAGCGCCAAAAGTTACATAGTGCTGCTTTAACATATTCTTGAACCAATAATCCATATTATATCCTTCCATTTCAGTCCATTCTTTCTTTAGTTCTAAAAGTTTCAAATCTACATTAGGAACTGGAAATATCCATGGAGGAACGTTACCCCATACCGTATTTGGACCAGTCTCTTTAAACCATAATATTTTGCTACTGTATTAATATTCCAGTCGAATCCTTTACCTTTTTGTTCTTGTGAATAGTCCCAGCAATCACATAAGACCTCTACAGCAGGTTGTTCTTTCCTTTTAACTTAACCCAGCATGTTAGTGACAGCTTTACTCATCTTAAGTATAATGGTAGTTCTTTAGTTTCTACAAGTAACGCATTAGTAGGAGTTATTTTATTAGCACCAACACTAAGTCTAAGAGCTCTGAACTGTATTATGTCTAGTTTTTCCAGGACACTCTTAGCTGCCGCTCCATATACCACACCGACGAAATTGGGATCTCGCTTAGAGGGAACAATCTACTTCGAGTGTAAACTAAACAAACCAATGCACAATGGCATGCGATAGTTGTATCCAGCTGCTGCTGATCACAGCGTGAGTATAAGTAGGCAGCAGTTGCAGCGCATATTCAGCTTTTCGCTTCGGAGCCGAGCGATCACATTGTTCTGCTCCTGTCTACTCTACTGAGAGAAGAAGACTGAACGAGTTCAGCGCGCTCTTGGAGAGCTCTTCGTGTTGGCGGTACGGCGCTTCAGCGGTGGTGGTTTCCCGTGTCGAGTAGGTTGCACACATCAGGCTGCACTACCCCCTGTTTGTGTTGCAGGCGGCCATCTCCCCTGTGCACTTAAGCATGCTAAAAGAGCTTTTTCCCTAAAATTGCAATTTCGGGTGCGTCTTTTTAAAGCCCCGCCCGTCCATGCCCCCCGCCAAACCCGGTGGCAAGCGAGAGAGCAAGAGGCCCGGAGATGGGCGACCCAGAGGGGGAGGAACGTGCTCTTCAGAAGATGGTAAGCACACCACTCCCTCCCCCGGAGGAGGGCCGGGCGGAGAATCTTTTCATCTTTTTCCACCACTGACCTCTCGGTCGGTGGTACCCAAATTCTCGACAAAGAGCAATTCCTCTATTTCTGGGTCCCCAGAGGGGATGGGGGGTTGTGGACGATCTAGTGCGTATCACACTCACCCTCCTCTCTCGCCAGTGAGCAGCAGTGGGCGGATCGGGAGGACGAACCAACGGACTACCCACGCACCCTCTGCTCGAACGCAGGTCAGTGTTACACACACCAGACCCCGCCTCGGACGCTACGAGATGCCCTGCCGGGTCCTGCGTGTTTTTTTTTCTTCTTCCGCGCTGCCCCACTGCGGGTACGCCTGTGGTTCCGTTGATGCCACTAGCGCGGTGTTTGGGAGCCTGGCTTGAGCTACCCAGCTCGTCTCGATGGCTCCTTCGAACCGTCAGGCTCGGCTATGCGATTCAGTCGCCCGGCGTCCCCCCCCCAAGTTCAGTGGCATCCGCTTCACAACAGTGAAGGCGGCCGATGGTCCTGTCTTTCGGGGGCGGAGGTCGCAGTCCTACTGGCGAAGGATGCGATAGAGCCGGTCCCTCCAGCCGATATGAAGACAGGGTTTTACAGCTCCTGCTTCATTGTACCCAAGAAAGGTGGTGGGTTACGACCAATCTTGGATCTGTGTGTCTTGAACCGGGCCCTTCACCGTTACCGTTCAAGATGTTGACGCAGGAACGCATCTTCGGGTGCATTCGTCCCTGAGATTGGTTTGCAACGGTCGACCTGAAGGACGCTTTTTTTTTTACTTCATGTGTCGACCCTTCCGCACCACAGACCATTGCTGTGGTTCGCGTCCGAAGGACGAGCATATCAGTACGAGGTCCTGCCCTCCGGGCTGTCCCTGTTGCCCCGTGTCTTCACGTAAGTTGCGGAGGTACCCCTTGTTCCCTTGAAAGAACAGAGCATTCGCATTCTCAACTACCTCGACAAAGCAGTCTCAGGATCAGTTGTGCGAACACAGGGATTTGGTGCTCTCACACCTCAGCCTGTTTGGCCTTCGGGTCAACAGCGACCGTTGCGCCCATCAACCGACAAAGGTTGGTCCTGCACCCCCCCCCCCCCCAGCCTACTCGTCGCTTATCGCACGCAGCGTCCGGCCGCCATCTCCTCCTCTGGAGTCAGAAGCCTCTGAGGTCGCTTCGTGCTGTTCACTTTCCTGGGCTGCTCAACCATGCAGCCGACGAGCTGTCCCGAGCTGCACTCCCCGGAGAATGGCGACTCCATCCCCAGATGGTCCAGCTGTTTTGGAGACGTTTCTCAGGTAGACCTGTTTGCCTCTCCATAAACCTCTCACTGCCAGTTGTTCTTCTCCCTGACCGAGGGAACACTCGTCACGGACGCACTGGCACACAGCTGGTTGCGGGGCCTTCGCAAGTATGCATTTCCTCCAGTGAGCCTTCTGGCACAGTTGCTGTGCAAGTTCAGGGAGGACGAGGAGCAGGTCCGGTTGTTGGCACCCTATTGGCCTACCCGGACCTTGTTCCCAGAACTAATGCTCCTCGCGACAACCCCTCCCTGGCAGATTCCTCTGAGGAATGATCTACTGACTCAGAGAAGGGGCACCCTTTGGCACCCGTGTCCAGACCTCTGAAAACTTCATGTCCACTCCCTGGACGGGACGCAGAGGTTCTGAGTGGCCTACCCCAAGAGTTAGTTGACACCATCACTTCAGAGAGAGCGCCTACGCTTGAAGTGGAACCCGTTCGTTGAGTGGTGTTCTTCTCGCCAGGAAGACCCCCGAAGATGCCCGATCGGGGTCGTGCTTTCCTTTTTGCAGCAGGGGTTGGAGCGAAGGGTGTCTCCCTCCACCCTTAAAGTTTATGTCGCCGCAATCGCTGAATCCTCGAGAACCGGTAGATGGCTGGGTTCCATATGTAAGACCTAAGTGGATTTCATATGTGTAAAGTCCACGGTATAGTTTTGAGCCCGTGTTTCCCCAGCAGACTTCAGCCATTCCAAGAGGGTTCAATCATCTCCATTCTTCCATATGCACCTAGGGGATGTCCATATGTGTATTGCTTCCGAAACCTCCTTCGGGAAGGTTGGAGCTTCTGTAATGTCCCGGTTCCAAGTAGAACGGGTATTTTTCCCAGTGTTATCCAGTCTTACTCCGTGGGTAGTGCCATAGTAGCTGTAGCTGGTCCTCTTGTGCAGGCCCTGGTCTACGCCAAAAAGTAGGGGCGCAGGTTGCTTCCACAGGACACTGGAAGGGGCATTAGCTGTGGCCTTTTGGTAGGATCCCAATTTCGTCGGTCATCCGACGTGACGTCTCCGTTCCCTCCTTCAGGGAACAAGGGTTACCATACTTCAGATCTTTTTCTCCCCCCAATCATCCCGCGAAACTGATCTCATAAGGTTTAGTACTTTACAGTTTACATTTAGGCTTTAGTTTACATGTATTTTCAATCTGTTTAACCTGTGTTCTCCATACACCTTTCTCATCAAACCATAATTCTAAATATTTGAACTTTGTTACCCTTTCCATACTTTGACCATACTAATTTAAACTGTATATTTTCTAATTTTCTTTTTCTAGTAAAAAGCATGTAACATGAGTTATCATTGACATCATAATCCCAGTCATCTGTCCACCTCTCAATTGTATTATAGCATTATGAATATTATTAATTTTATGTCTAATATTTTCCCTCTTTTCCAAATATCCCCATCATCTGATGAATACCCAATACCTATACCAAGATTCTCAAACATGTCATTTATCATTATGTTAAACAGAATTGGACTAATAGCACTACCTTGCGGAATACCATTTACTATATTAATATCATTTGAAACATCATCTCCAACTTTAACATGAAATGCCCGATTTGATAAGAAGTCTAAAATCCAGTTGTACATCCTTTCGCCAATACCCATATTTTGTCATTTAATCAGTAGTCTTTCTCTCCACATTGAGTCATATGCTTTTTCTATATCAAAGTACACTATAACCATAACCCCTTTCATACTATTTGCTTTTTCAGCTTCATTACTGGCTTTCATAGGGCATCTATTGTAGATCTACATTGACAAAAAACACTTTGTTGAGCACTAATCAATCCTTTCTGTACTAAATAATATGACAGTCTATGAACTATTACCTTTTCCATCCATTTACACAGGTGAGATGTTAACACTATAGGCCTGTAATCCCCTGCATTGTCTGGGTTTTTACCAGGCTTACTAAAAGGAAATATCAAAGCACTTTTCCAATTATGAGGCAATTTGCCTTCTCTCCATATCTTATTAAACAGCATTCGTATAATTCCCATAACTTCATCTGGTAGTCAATTCCTGAATTTCATGTGTTGGATCTAGGAAAACTGAATGACTTTGACAAGAGCCAAATAGTGATGGTTAGACAAATGGGTCAGAACATCGCCAAAACAACAAGTCTTGGCTAGCAAGTCAAAGCCCATCTAGCCTATCTGGTCTGATCTCACAGATTATCTTAAATTGCTGAAAAGCATAATGCTGGCAATGGTAGAAAGGTCAAAGGTGTCGCAACACCTGACAACAAACAGGTCAGAGTACCCATGAGACCCCAGTCCATTGCCTCCAGTGGGCGCAAGAGCGTCAGAACTTAACCATGTGCTCACAACAAAAGACAAAACATAACATAGAGCATTAGCAACCAGATTAAACTGAAACCAAACCACACAAGAGTGTCAGGATCCAGATACCAGCCTTCAAACACACTACATGAGTGTCCTGAATAGATGAGAATTTCAGACATAATCTGAGAAATATACCAAATATTTGAGAAATATCAAACGTGTTAAACGTATGAAGTGATATAGTGGGGGGGGGGGGGGGGAGGGGGAATAGGTGTTGAGAAGCATGCAATTTGACTTTGCTTCCCCCTTGATTGGGAAGTTTTTTTTTTTTTTTGTCTCATGTCATGTCCTTTGCTTTAGAGCTGCATTAGATTCATCTTCAGTGTTTTTTGGAGGAAAGCATATTTTATTCTGAAGTGTCTTAATCCACGACAACAAGATGAAGATTATTCAGCTTCAGCTTTGTGAGTTTATTACATGATATCAGTATATTTACATGCTTTACAACTATTAAAATTATAGTTTTATGCTATGCATGACACAGGGGGTTATTTATTTTTTTATCTTACAGATATATTAATCTGTTGTCAGTATGCAGTGGCAGATCTACTGACTGATCTGGGATCAAATGTGAGCATAAACTGTGATCTTGATGAAAATGATGTTTATTTGATTTGACTGAAAACAGCAGATCCTCCAACAGTCATTCTACGATCATTCTCAACTTCATCTTTTTACCCTAATAAATCATTCAGAAAGAAATATTCAGTGCAGTTTAAACATCGTCTGGTTATTAATAATGTGACTGCTGATGAATTAGGAGTTTATTACTGTATGAACACACGCACACCTCCAAAACTCAGCAACAGCACCAGAATATACTTCACTGGTGAGTTCATTTTCTTCTTCAGTGATCAAGACATAATGATGATCACTGCTTACATACACACTAGTCATTAACTACTTACATTTTTTTAAATACTCATGAAAAACAATCATATTTATACATTCCATAATATATTATAATTATCTTAAGTGCTACAAATCTGTAGCCAGTAAATTTTTTACAGTAACAGACTGTCGACACTTTTATTACAGAACCAACTCCTCTAACTGTGTTAACTGAGTGTCACAATCATACAGTGACTGAGTATATCAAGCAGAATCAAACACAGTGGAAGATTATTAGCATCATATCGGGTCTTATGAATGGACTTCTGATCATTGTGCTGATCGGTGAGTTAATTTTTAGCCATCTGTAAAAACATTTGTATCATGAATTTCTTTTTCGGCTTTTGACTGCATTATGTGCAACCTTTTGTTAAGGTAAGTTTAATATTTTTTTTGAGCAATATATATATATATATATAACAAATAGACATTTTACTCACATATATGTATCCATACATATACAATTGTAAATACTGAATTTAATAAACTGTTCCATTTCTAGGGCTATTAAATGTTTTTGTTGGAATCAGAAGGTCAGCTGAACAATCACAACTCAACACTGATCTACAGCAGACACAAGTTACAGAACAGCAACAAGACCGTTTACATTTAAAAAACTGTGAATCCATCCTTATTACTAAAATTAATTTCTGTCTTGATAATTATTAAGGAATCTTGCTGACACATGGAATGGCTTTCTTCATTTTGGTTCATTTTTGTTCAGCTTTTCCATACTGTGTAAAAATATTCAGTCCAACCAATCCAGCAGCACCTATGCTGCTCTAAACCTGCTGAAGTCATGAACACATGACTGTTTTTATATTTATATTGTTTACTTTTTTCTGATGTTTTACTCAGATCAGGGGTTTTCAAACGGGCATTTATGGGGAAGTTCTTAACTTAAAAAAAAAAAGAATATATTTTATGTTCAATTCAATTCAATTCAATTTCAATTCAAGTTTATTTGTACAGCGCTTTTCACGATACAAATCATTGCAAAGCAACTTTACAGCAAATTAAGTTTCTAGTGTTCAGTTTTCATTCTGCTTTCTAAAGACTGGTTGGAAACCATTGAAAAATTGATCATAATTATTTTTATTTAACTGAAGGCTTTTATATTTCTTTTTAGGATTAACATGTAACAGTACTCTAATAATGTGTAGAAAACACTGCATTGAAAATATTTACTGTCTATGAAGTGGACACTTGTTGTTCATTGTATAAATATTGTAATAATGTTTTAAACATGCAAATATGTCCCTGCCTTTGTATTTTAGTGGGTCCTGGAGAGAAACATCATATTTTGGTGTCAGAGGCATTAAAACATTTGCAATCTCCTGCTTCAGATGAAATGTGTGTTTAGGAACTTTTTATTACTTGTTGGTTTCTTTGTCATTTGGAACAGTTTTGTTTTGGAATCACTGTCTTAATCAGTATCTGCTGAATTCTGTTTATCTGTGAGTGTTTGTCGAGGGGGATATTTCTTTTTCAGCCACCTTGACTTTAGAATGGACTGTGTGCACATTATTCATTATTTTTGTGAAGCCTGATCAGCTGTGTTTTCAATGTTGTTGGACCAAGAAGAGGTTACATTTAATAAGATACAGAGGTCTGTTTATTTTGTCAAGATGGTTTAACTGATGCCTATAATGAAATCTGTATTTTAAAACGAGTTAAATGCTCATAAGATGTTAAAGTCTGAGTTAAATGTTGTGGCTTGTACTTTTCTCAACCCTCAGTTTTTTTTTTGTTGCCCTGTTTAAAATATGTAGAGTCTGTCTGCTATGGTTTTTAAAATATGTTTTATTTTGAGAAAACATCTATTTGGAATCAGGAATAAAGATAAAAAATTTGCTAACAAATGAATGACAGAAATATATTCTAGACGGAAAAACTTTTTTTTATATTTTAAATGTATTTATTTCAGTCTCACGCTTGAAATGATATTAATATGACTGCCTTTAATACCTTCCTGTAACAATTAGTTTCTCAATATGTAAATAGTACATAAATATAAAATAACAATATTTAAAACTTGCATACAGTACTTGTCCCGACTTGACATTTATGAAAAACACCCTTTTTCTAAGAACAAATTTCAGTTGTTATAACCTGGAATTCATAATGAAGCGATTTTTTAAAATATGTTTATTATAAAGTTGCTTCATACATTTCCACGTGTATGTTTTTGTGTGTGTTTGAGCTTGTATACCATCTTGTAATTCTAATGAGGGGGGGAGAAGATGTTTAGTGGTTATCACACAGTTCCCTCTATAATAGCTAGAAACAGCATTTTACTTCAATAACAAACTAATTCCACAAAAAACATCATGTTACTCAGAAATTATTATGAATATTGAAGATTGGGGTTTATGACTGTGCGGACAGACAAAACTTAAGCACTATTTCCAGATTCACTGTAAATATATAATAAATAACAATAATAACAATAAAATAAAAACACTACGCAGTAACTAAACTCAAACGCTCAAGTGCTAAACCAAAACCAGAAACATGTTCCACTGGCTTTGACACTTGACAACCAACAACTCTCACCTTTGTCTAGAGTGGAGGTTTAACTGTGAAATGAGAGCACAGTTGATACCTTTATTTTAATAAAGGTCTCACAGTCTTAACCACCAATGGAAAAAGAAAAAAAGGAAAAAAAAAAGCGGGCGGCCACAATTTTGCAGTAGGTCTGTATCAATTCTTTATGTTTCCTGAGAAAAAAAAAAAAAAAAAAGCCACTACATCTTGAGGATGGCTGAGGTGAGGTAACTTAACAGCAAACTTTGCAATTGCGGTGAAACTGGCCTTTTCTTTAATTGACTTAGAATTCTGCAATTTAAAACTTGGTGCATAATTTGGATCAAAAAGTAAAACACACAGAACAATTCCGCATTTGTGTGCATGTTTTTTTTTTCTGATGGTTTCATCGGTTACTGTTGTTCAATCCTTATTTTTTTTTTTTACATAAAATGTGTTAAAACTACCCCATGGATATGGCTAGTCATTAACTGTGGTGGTTAAGTTACTAAAAAAAGTAAATCCACTACAAAGTATCATTATTCTTTAAAATTGTAATTGATTAATTTACGGGATACTGCATTAAAGTAATCGATTATACTACTTTACGTTAAAGTTATTTCAAGTTTACTTACTTTTCAAGCTATCCAAAATCTAAAAACAAAAAACCATGACAAAGTGAAACGACTAGTTATTTATTAAGTGATATGCAGAAAAGGAATAAGTTTTATTTGTACTGGCTACCCATTTGTTGCAATGAAAACAACTAGGGGGCGCTTTCTGATTCTCCGTCTCCTGCGAATATCTTCCTGAAACGATTTTACTACCTGTTGGGCGAACGCTACCTACATGAGAAATATATCTAATGAAAGCTTGAAGTGTCTATTTTTAAATGAAGTAAGTTGTGACTAAAAAAATATATAAAAATTGAGCACAACATTTTGAAAAATGATTGGCAACCTTTCATTGCATTTAAATGTTGTAGGACTCGTCTGCATCTTAGCTCGCAATCTCCAGTGATTTATTAAAGGGCATACTGATGCACAAACAACTTATACTCACCCTCATTTCATTCCAAACCCGTAAGACTTTCGTTCATCTTCAGAACACAAATTAATATATGTTTGATGAAATCTGATAGCTTTCTGACCCTAAATAGACAGTAACACAACTGAGACGTTCAAGGCCCAGAAAGATAGTAAGGACATCATTAAAACAGTCCATGTGACATCACTGGTTCAACCTTAATTTTATGAACAGTATGGGATGGTAAAGCATTACAAATAACGAGAGTTACGTAATCAGATTACTTTTTTTTTTTCAAGTAACTAGTAAAGTAAAACATTAAGTTTAAATTAACAAGAAAATATCTGATTTACTTTTTCAAATGAGTAACGCAAGTTACTTTGTTTTCCTATTTATTCACTGACATCTTTCCTATCCCTGTGTTTAGAGAAATTGGTAGTAAGTGCAGAGGCAGAGGCATTTTCTTCAGCCTGAGGCTTATTCATTTCAATTTTTGTGTGAAAAGGCCTTCCAGTCCGCAAAAATCCAACTTTGGGTTTTCTTTATTAAAAACAAAAACGAAGCCAAGTCAGATGAGAAAAAGTAATGCAAAAGTAATGTAACACGTTACTTTCCATAAAAAGTAACTAAGTAACACAATTAGTTACTTTTTGTGGAGTAATGCAATATTGTAATGCATTACATTTAAAGTAACTTTCCCTTAAGCTATAAGAATATTTTTTTT
This sequence comes from Sinocyclocheilus anophthalmus, assembly GCA_018155175.1. Taxonomy (NCBI): domain Eukaryota; kingdom Metazoa; phylum Chordata; class Actinopteri; order Cypriniformes; family Cyprinidae; genus Sinocyclocheilus; species Sinocyclocheilus anophthalmus. The sequence goes on along the minus strand of JADLZN010011167.1, from coordinate 13,192 downwards.
TGTGTGTGCAAAGAATACAAAAATAATGACTTTATTCAACAATTTCTGTAGGGGTAAATAAACTACAAACAATGAGAGAGAGACAGCGTGATAAGGGTAACAAAAGATGGTGTCTCGGGGCCCCATAACTGGAATTTGTACACGGTTAATGAAGTGATGAGGCTCTTCGTTATTGAGGTCATGGATCACTGTGTGTTAAAACAGTGTGGTCAAACTTGACTTCCTCTTCTTCATGTGTATGTCTTTCTTGTCTTCTCCTGCAGTGACTTCATTACACATTGTGGAGGGAGCCAGATTTTATACTGAAGTGATCAAGACAACAACATGAAGATCATTCAGCTTCAGCTCTGTAAGTTTACATATTATTCATATTTTTACCATATATTCTTTGAAGACTTTTATAATATATTTTTATTCTTCACACAGTGGTATTAATCTGTTGTCAGTATGCAGTATCAGATCTACTAACTGATTTTGGATCAAATGTGAGCATAAACTGTGATCTCGAAGAAAATGAGGTTTATTGGATTTTACTGAAAACAGCAGATCCTCCAACAGTCATTCTACAATCATTCTCAACACAAACACCACCTTTTTACCCTAATAAAACATTCAGAAAGAAATATTCAGTGCAGTTTAAACATCGTCTGGTTATTAATAATGTGACTGCTGATGAATTAGGAGTTTATTACTGTATGAACACACGCACACCTCCAAAACTCAGCAACAGCACCAGAATATACTTCAATGGTGAGTTTATTTGTCCTGTAGTGATGAGACATTCTGAAAAAGTGTGATTATTTTTTACATTTGTTTCATAGAAAACCTAAGGCTTCATTGGTCCCTCCACACAGAGGCGTAAATAGTATTAATATTTAACCGTTTTACCAACCTGACATCATTCTCATTAGGTCCGGTTGAAAGACGACAGTAAAGACCGTGGATGATTTCTTTACAGAAGCAGTTCAACTAACTGAGTGTCACAATCATACAGTGGTGGAGTATACTGAGCAGAATCAAACACAATGGCAGATTATTATCATCATATCTGCTCTGATGAACGGACTTCTGCTCATTCTGTTGATCGGTGAGTTATTCTTCTGAAATTAAATAAACTCTAGTGGTGGGGCTGCCTGTGAAAATATTAATATGATGCTCTTCTGCAGTCAGGAGGTGAAGATATTTTTCATTACTTAGTCTTTTGGCATGTTTGTGTCTCCACATATTGTTACAGTTTAAAAATAATGAATCTAAATTCTCTGTTTCTTTCTTAGTTTCTGCTGTTGGAAAAACAGGTTTATAATGCTGATCTGCAGACAGAAGTTACATATCAGCCTCAAGACGCAAAACTGTTACAAGTGCAATAAGGTAAATACGTGAAACCATTTAAAATCTTCAAATCGTTACTAAATATCATTACTATTATTTTATGAAGGTTTTTATTTCTATAAGTACAACAAACTAAAGTAGTTGTTCGGATTAATTTTGGGTTAAGTGCAGTTTAAATGCTAAATGTTTTCCTCATTGCTCTTTCAGTACGCCGAGGCTTTTCTATAAAAATAGTCATCAAGTCAACAGCATCTGCGTATGATTATATAACATGTTCTTGGATATGATGTGGATTTTCCTGAAGAATAAATAGTTTTACAAAATCAAGAGTATTGGGGGAAACTGGGGCTAGTTGTCACAATTTTCCAGTAAAAACATATTATTTAGAACATTCTATATAGACATAAAACTTGAAGTCTTGCATACAAAAACTATTGAACTAAATATTGAATATCTGAATAAAATTTAATATCTCCACCATCAGCAGCCAGAGAAAAGATACAGTTTAGGAGTTTACACAGACAGGCTACGCAGTAAGCATCATTGTCGGACTAATCGGTGCATATTCCTTTAGTTAACAAGTTTGATGTACATTTTTTGATCTGGTTCATTTACATTTAGCCTTTAGAATGTTTTTGTACAGTATGTAACAACGTTATAATAGTAATGGCAAATTCTTACCATTATCATTTGAATGTGGATTGGTTATAAAGTTGTTTGGGGGGCAATTATTTTTTTTTTTTTTTTTTGAACTAAGAATGTTTCATGCGAACATCCCAGTATACTTATTACTTCACTTTGGTAACTGTTTTGGATATAAAGGAATACTTTTGCTGTACACAATTTGGTCGAAGAAGAAGAGAAGAAGAAGAGAGAAGAAGAACAGAGGAAAAGAAGAGAAGAAGAAGAAGAAGGAAGAAGAAATAAGATAAACCATTGCACGTTTTGTATTACATTTTCTTTCATTTATAATTCTAGAAAAAAGAGTTGTACTTAAAACATATTATTACATATTTTTAGTCTAAAGATAAGAAACAAGGAAAGACCCAAATGATGTTCAATGCAAAACATTCAATTAAACAGCCTTTGAATATTCCTGTCCACTGTTTTTTCTTTTTCTTTCTTTTTTTGATCTTTATTGAGTTACGTTTTTTGAATAATATAAAAGCTCTATTGCCAGGCTTGTGTCTGGTTGGTTTGGGGTGTTGTTGTTGTTCGGTGATTTTATATGAATTATTTAATCATATGGTTTATTTAGATCTAAAGTTAGCTCAAAAATTATTCAGATTCTCTGACTGAAAATGATCTGTGCGGTGATCGCAAACAGGGAAGCATATGCAGGTTTTTTTTTTTTTTCATATTACAGGCCAAAAAATTGATTTGATTTTCTGCTTTTACCCATTTTGGAATAAAGGAAAGTAGGTAGCTTAAACCATGTCGATGCATTCAGATTATTTTGTCATTAAATTCTCATGTTTAAAGCAGCGTCAAATAGTTGTTGTTTAGTTTTATCTGGCATATATGGAGTAGCAATATTCTTCTAGAACCAAAGACGCATTTTTATATTATGCTGTTATATTCAGCTTTTATTACCGGGGACCTCACTGGTGGATACATGCAAGCAAACATCTCTTACTGTGAGTGAAAACACATTTTTAAAAGAAACCTCAAACTTTGTGTGTGTGTGTGAGATTAATATTATTTAAAAAATACAGTATAATCAATACAATTTTGACAAAGCTACGAATCCCTTTCACTTTTGTTAATTTCAGTGTTTTTATTAATGCTTTGTATAAATGTATATACTACTGACACAAGGCGGCAATATTCAGCACAGCAGCTGCTTCTGCTCGTTTGATATTGATTATTAAACTCTGTATATGGATGCTGCTTGTTTTCATTACACTGACAGATCAAATGACTGATTTATGACTGACTATATTCAAGTGATATTTTTGGACACTTGAAAGTATTTTCTGTTTGTATCTGCGCTCCTCTGCTGCTATCTGCAGGTCATTCATGATATGCAAATAGGTTAACTAGGATATAACTATGTTAACCAACATTTCCTTGATCATCCAGAATTACGAGAAAGATAATAGTCAGTGACTGAGTCAAGTCCACCAGCTAAACGAAGTCCATACCAGTATAAAAAGAACTAAAAAGACTTGGCCAACTTATTGGTCTAATCTGATCTTTTCAGCAGGATCCTGCTATAGACATCTATTCTTTCATATTATGATCATGTTAATCACATTATTTCAATTATTGCTCATACAAGAAATGCCTTTTGAGCACGAGCTGGGCCTTTTGTATTGCATGTGTTTTTGTAGTGTGCTTTTCTATATGTTCAGAATCAGATTGCTTTTGGAGTCTGTTCTCATCAGGCTGGTTCTTAACCACATAGATTCAGTTTGCTGAGGTGAAACTTGATGGCATTATTTGATGTTTTATATTTACTGTAAGGAGTGGTGTTGCTGTGGTGACACTCAGTATCACGATACTGGATTTATATAAATAACATGATATTCTGGTGCTGAGATACAGCTTAGGCCCCTAGAGGCCACGACCCTCATTGGGCCCTTAAAGAGACTTGAGAAAATGTCCCAAGACAAAAGACCCACACCCAGGTTTTGCATTCATGTTTTTTTTTTTTGCATGATTTCACAGTCTTGAAGTTTTGTTTTAAGGCATAAAACATTTTTAAGGTTCCCCAAAAGCCCCGGCTGTGAACAACATAAAGAAGGAAATGAAAGATTTTGATCTTAGAAGTGGAAAATAGAAAGCCACTGTGGCTTTTGCTCAAGACGTTACTGTGAATTTTCAAGCAACTCAACAAACATCCATTTAAGTCAGCATTAAAAGCCAGAGTATTATAAAATGTGAGAAGAAACACTGAAAGTAAACAAGAGGAGAGTTAACAAGGGTTTTGTTTTTGTTTTTTTTAGGGGGAAATAAATATATATGTTTAATTAACCTTAAAGCTTCCTTCGGGAACAGATTTGGGCAGAATAATTTTATTTATTTATTTATTTATTTATGTTTCCCTTAATCTGAGTGACAGGATGGCTATTTTCCTACATTTGCCACTGAAATGCCACAAAAAAAGGGAATCATCAACAAAAGTGTTTTTGGAATAGAAAAAAAAAACAATCCTTCATTTGTCTTTTATTTGTCCAATAAAATGCAATAAATTCAAACACAATGCAGATCAACAACACATTACAACATCATCATGTGACACACACACACACACACAACACACACACAACAACACAGACACAACCACACTAAAGTCAGGATCAAAGCTACTGCAGGAAATGTCTGGAACATGTATTGTTAGGTTTATTGTTTATTCTTGCAATTTGCGGCAATTTTACTTTTTTGAGTTATTGACTTTATTTATTTATTTTTTGTTAAATAAATGATTACTCTGTCTCCTGCTTTGTATTTTCCTTATAGCATGGTCAGATTTCTCTGCAAGCATATTTTGGCATCTTTGTAGTCTCACCCAACACAAATGTTGTTGTTGTTGTTTAAATTCTACAATTTTGACTTGTGATAAAATCTAAAGCTTAATTAAGTTCGTTATAACAATGGTTTATAGATCTCAGCCTATGCAGCGCATTGAGTACTACAGCCATATAGATATTTTTGACGTTTTGATATTTCTATACCATCATAAGTCACCAGATGTCCCCAAAGTCACCAAAATGTTAGGATTTGTAAGTCTGAACTTACTGGAAGGTGTTTTTTTTTTTTTTTTTTTATGGAGTAAATGAGTATTACTAAATTAACAGTACAAATTAAGGCAGGTTGATATAAAATATGCTACTTTACAGATTAGAAATTAAAAAAACAACAAAAATAACAGAAAAATGCATATAACTTGATATGTTCTTTTATTTATTTTATCGAAAGACAGTGATATGACATTATTAAAAAAAAATCAAAAATAAAAATAAAAATTGGGATACAGCTGAGAATTCATGGCCAATCTGTCCAGAACGCCACATTAAGGGGGCTCTACAAAGTGCTGAAGTTTTTGTTGTTGTTGTTTTAAAGTTCTCTCGTGTGTGAAAGATTAATCAAGAAGTTTTTAATTTAAAAAAAAAGTTCACTAGTAATGCTCCAGTCTCAGTTAGGCTGTTTATAAATTATAGATGGATAGATAATAAAAATGATTATGTGGATAGGGAATGTTAATTTTTTTAATATATATATATTTAGATTAGTGTTATCTTGCTTAAAGAAAACACTAGAAAGGTCAGTCATTCTTGTTGTTATTTATGCTTAATTCATCAACAGACAAATAATAAACCTAATAAAAACAAGACATTTCTAGAATAAATAGACAAAACTATCTAAAAAAGGATCTCAAAATTAACTCACAGTATGAGATGACATGATGTTTATTAATTATTAACATGCTGTTATATATGACCTGAAGACGAAGAGCTTGAAAAGAGTCCGCACATTCAAACAATAAAGCATCACAAGCGAGATGAGAACAATATATGCATTTACTGAATAAAACAAGGCAAACGTTTCGGTCACATGTTGACCATTTTCAATGCCAAGCTAACAGTGTTAGAACTAGAAGCCATCTTAATTTAAGGAATCACATGATAATCACAGAGAAAGAAAATAAAAAGCCACAATGTGTGTATATGTAGAGCAATGGATAATTTACATCAAATTAGAGAACAATGGTTGTCTGTTGGAGTAAACAAAAGTACTATTCATAAAAAACAAGACAATTTAAGTTCTTCATTTAATCCCTTCGGATATACACAGTCCATATAATAGATCCACTTAGCTTCACATTGTAACAGTCTTTTGTTAGAATCAGCACCTCTTCTTGAACTGATCAATCTCTGAATACCTGTAAATATCATATCACTAAGTTTATGGTCAGCATCCACAAAAAGTCTGGCTACAGGAGAATGAATGTCCATCCTTCTAATAGAGCTCCTGTGCTCGTTGATACGGGTCTTTAATTGACGATTAGTCTTGCCAATATACTGTAGACCACATGGACATGAAATAAGATAAATAACAAAAGACGATGAACAAGTAATAGTCTCTCTAATTTTGAATGTTTTCTGAGTGGTGGTGCCAGTGAAAGAATCCGTTTTAATTGCATTTTCACAAGCTGAACAAATCCTGCATGGGAAGAAGCCAGTGGAATGATCCAAAGTCACATATTTGTTCTCCTTAATGAAGGTATCCGAACTGACTAGATGATCTTTTATGTTACGTCCCCTATAATATGAAAAAAGGGGAGGCTCCTTGAAGATTCTGTATCCAATATCATCAGCTCTCAGAACATGCCCAGTGTGTATTGATGATAGGACTTTAGGCTGACTATGAAACAGTGCAGTTGTCAAAACATACAGCGGGGGAAAAAAGTATTTAGTCAGACACCAATTGTGCAAGTTCTCCCAATTTAAAAAGATGAGAGAGGCCTGTAATTTCATCATAGGTATACTAAAACTATGAGAGACAAAATGAAGAAAAAAAATCAGAAAATCACATTGTAGGATTTTTAAAGAATTTATTTGCAAATTATGGTGGAAAATAAGTATTTTGTCAATAACAAAATTTAATCTCAATAATTTGTTATATACCCTTTGTTAGCAATGACAGAGGTCAAACGTTTTATGTAAGTCTTCACAAGGTTTTCACACACACTGTTGCTGGTATTTTGGCCCATTACTCCATGCAGTCTCCCTCTAGCGCGTAATGCTTTTGGGCAAACACGGATTTTCAACTCCCTCCAAAGATATTCTATGGGGTTGAGATCTGGAGACTAACTAGGCCACTCCAGGACCTTGAAATACTTCTTACGAAACCACTCCTTCGTTGCCCGGGCAAGAAAACTAAATGCATCAAGTAATTGCACAAAAATGAACAACAAAGAAAAAAACCTAAAATGATACTACAGCACAAATCCCTTTAAGTAACCAGTTTTCACAGACGCGCACCATGAAGTGCACTGGTGTCTCCCACTGGGTCCCAAATCAACATGTTACACAATCTAAATCTACCGACTTCAATGGTTCTCCACAAACAACATTGACTACAGTCAATACTGCAGCAACAACGTGTGCTGCTCTTCAGCGGAATGGGATTTGCCATCTAAAACTGGGTCGTAGTGCTTGTGGGACGGCCCGCGATGGAGGCGTTTTGCTTATCACGAGAGTTCATTCAAGGCTTCCTCTCTCCCTCTTGTTGCCCGTTCTCATTTCTAGATTTAAAATTGTCGCCTAGTCCCAGATCGTATGGCAAACGTCATATAAAAGTGCTAAACAAAAATGCATTGACTAGGATTGTGACTTGGATTCAACCGACAAGGCGTCATGATTAATGAAGTTTCACACTATGGTATACTTGACAAGGTCTAGTTAGAGTGACATGAATGCTAGCCTGTGCTTAAACGGTCACCAGACCAAAAACTCAAATATCAAATGACAATATTCACTCAAACAGCGCGCCGGTCATATCAATAAGCACATAGTGCCTGCATTACACTCACTTCCCATAAACTCATGTGTTGTGTACAGTAAGGTTCGTGTGTCGTTTTAATAAGCCAGCTGGGTGAATCTCACAAAACCGGTCAATAACGTCATATTTCAATCCAAAAACCAATGAAAGAAAGAAGAAATTAAGCTTATTTTGAGGACCATTACATTTGTGCATTGAGACAATCATGCAATTCTCATTATCCTAAAATAATAATGTGAAAATTATTATTGTTTAATTGTAATAAAGGTATTATTTGTTGTACTGCCTTTCATTAATGTTGATTTATTTGTATTACAGCATTTTTTGTGCGAGCAAAACACCGTAAAAGCATTGCGGCCCCACCAAAAATAAAGGACTAAACCCCAAAATAATTGAACTCTATACAAAAAAATTGCCTAAAACCAAAAACAAAACAAAAATGGGAGAACGAACCGTGTTTTTTTTTTTTTTTTTTGTCTCAAATCATGCGTCATTTTATTTATGCAAAATATATCTTTTTTTTTTAAAAATATTATCCAAAAATAGTTTTTGACTTGGATTTTTGTGAGATTCACCCAGCTCTGCTAGATCCTGTTTAGCAGTGATAAACTTTCAGTTTTCAGTGTCCTAATTAGAGAGCAAGAGATACTGATTGTCTCTAAATAACTACAAACTGCAGTAAATCTAAAACGTTGCCCTCGCTACACAGATAGTTTTTTTGGTCATCGAGTGGCATTGTTTTCTCCCGTGGAAAGTCATTACGATTCATGTTGATAAACCGTGATAAAAAGAGAAACAAATATTCCCACTGACAGTGAACGCTTGAAGATGGTGGTCCGACCCCTCGTGTGCGTGGTGAAAATGTCACGTGGAGGTGAAACGGAGACGGGCTCGGTTAGGATTTACCGTCTTGGCATTTGGTTTCGCTGGAATGGGCGCCTTGACTTTGGCACGGTGGTTTCTGTTTCTCCCACTGGCAGATGGCATTGGCGTAGCCCACAATGACCTTGTCCATCCAGGTGAGGGGCTGAGGGAACAGCACAGCGCCCTCGAAGAAACCCAGGTGTCCACCGTGCAGCGTCAGAGCGAAGACCACGTTTTCTTTCTTTTCTGGAAGGTGAAAATGAACCATGACTCAGAGTTGTAATAAAAGTAGGACTACATTGCTGAAACTCAACTACACATATGGAAGCCCATTTCCACACTGCAAAAAAAAAAAAAAAAAAAAAGGTAACCGCGACTTTTTAATCTCACAATTGCGAATTTTTTTCTCAACATTGCGAGATATAAAATTTTTTATATAAAAAAGATAAACACTATTGGGAAATAAAAATTATTGCTAACCATTTAAGTTTAAGCACTAAAATAACAACGTAAAAAAAAAGACAAACAGTTCAATGAAAAAATTCTAAAATAAATAACAAAAATATAATCAAAAAATGTCAATCGCACATAACTAAATTTAAAAAAATGTAGTAAAAAAACAATATCAATATAGTAAAAAAAAAAAACTATAACAGTATAAAAAGAATACCAAAATAACACTGCATTCAGCCAGTAACTATCAGGGGGGGGGGCCTTGAAAAAGGGGGGAAAGTAAGAATTGTTTAGGTTTGCTCTTATTGTGCTGCCTCATGATGCAGTGCAATATATCTTGAGAGCTACAGAAGTACCATTTTTACAAGTGCCAACTATACGTCATACAGCCAAGACTTGTCTATTGCAACTGATTGCTACACTTCTCTGAAGGAGTCAGTATGTCTCAATCTTTACAACTATCACACTATACAAAAAAGTCAGGTTTCCACGCACACAGAGGTGAAGTCCTCTGACACACTGCACTGAGAACTAAACGGTTTTAATACTCCTCCAGTGTGGACCTTTGGAGTTTCGGAACACTCAGATTGTGTCATGTTGTTCTGACACACAACATTTTTTTTTTTTGCATCGAATAGATTATATATATATCTAATATATATATATATATATATAAGCTATTAGTACGTATATAGGAGCGTGTTTGAACAATCGGATCTCATGAAATGTCACATGCATGCTGGTGCAAATCTATGTGGGGCTCTGGAGGAATTCTGGTTGTTTTTGGTATATGAGGTCATTGCCTAATAAAAGATCAGTGTGGAAATAGGCTGTAGGCGTGCTGAAGTGGTAGGAGAAGAGGACAGAAAAGACTACAGCAAAAAAAAAAAAAAAGTTTTCAAATGGAAAAAAGTACTATTAGGTGGTGTGTTTAAGGCAAGTAATACTCTCACTATTGCTCATAAACAAACTCCAGCCATGCAGCTGCATGCAATCACATGCATTCAAGTATTTGTTGGGTGCATTGATCCAATGTATATATACACTGAAGGAATACATGGAATTTGCACACCAAAAAATAAATAAGTAAATTAATTAATTATGCAATACATTATTTATTTCAGTCTGTTAATTTAAGCAATTAATCTTTTTTGATTTTTTTCATATATCATAGATGGCGTCACAGTCAAGCACCAATCACATTTTCTTTGGAAGATGTAAAAATTAAGTTGAGGATGGATTCAAATTGATAATTTTGTATAATACACTCCCCATATCTTTTAGATTTCTTTTTAAATCGCATGAAACTCGGATGGTTGCTGTACCTGCGAGTGTGCGAGGAATGGTGAGCAGTGAGTTGTGCACAAGCGGATCGTCACCAGAGTTCACCAGCAGCAGAGGCACATTTATCTGCAACACAGAGAGAAGAACTAGAGTCATAAACAGGATGTCACCACATAGATAATAGTATTTCCTTATAGACTCTCTAAAGCTATTCACTAAATAGCAATCTTATTTTACTCACATTATGAATGTAATGAACACAGCTCTCCTTCTCGTAGTACTCCTTCAGAGAGTTGTGCCCATGGAATTTTCTAGAAAACAAATTGAAAACTTGCTATACTAGGAATACACTGCCCACTAACATACAACACGTGGAAACTTTTCTACTGAACTTGCGTGTAAATAATCATTATTAAGATATCAAGAACTGATAATGACCTTTTTTATTTTACATAATTCATTATTCTTAGTTAATTTATAAATTTACTACGCTTCATGTTGTTAATCATTGTTCAGAATACATTTCTGTTAATTTGAAAACTAGATTTGTATCGAGTCAAAAAAAAGCAAATATTAAACTTTGATAACGTAAATGCATCGTTCACCTTGTAAACTTATGTTAGTAGAGGGTATTCTCAAACTAACACCATAAAAAACAAATGAAATGCTGTTAGCTAAACTAAAAAATAAAAATATCAGCATGTTGCTAAGGATCGTTTCTGTTTTATCGTTAACTGATACGAACTAAAACTGAAATAAAAAATGAATAAGCATTATATTAAGTCAATCACTAATAATTTGGATAAAAGCACCTGCTTAATGATTAAATGTAATATAATATAAACATTTTAAAAGAACCAAAACTTATAAAATGACAAAAATAAATTACAAAATTCATAAAACTTTAATGAAAAATATAAAAATCTAAATTCATTCAAAATATTAAAAAAACCATTACAGCATATCAATGATACAAAAATAACACCGGTTAGTTACTGCATTAAATAATGTTAATGATTGTAACCTTATTGTAACGATGTGTTACCGTTTTCATATTAGATCACAGTAACAGCTTTTGCTGTAGTAACTATGGTATTTTATAAGGATGCACCGATCCGATACTCAGTATCGGTATCGGCTCCGATACAGTTATTTTCTGCTGGATCGGGTATCGGTCAGACGAGAGTGGTTATGAGACGAATTATTATTCATGTTTTCATAACCGCTGGCTAAATTCAAAAACAAAACTAAAATTAAATCATCTCTGAGAGCAAGGGGGCCCCCTGGTGTTACGGGGGCCCTTCGCAGCTTGCGTATTTTGCGTATAGGGAGGATCGGCTCTGAATGTGAGGTAGAGATGAATATTAAGTCAAGGTCTCCGCTGCGGCATTCGGTTACTAGTCAAGACGATGAAACTCTCTCCAAGAGCACGGTAACTGAAATTTAAAACTGTTCAAAGAAAAGGCTCACTAAATTATCGCACAGATTTAATACACTACGCATCAATATCTCTTTCCTTTGTGCTTTGTACTTCTCTACATGGAGAGCTGCGCGCTGAGACTCCGTGTTGCTTCAAGCGCATCATTCTAAGCACGGGATGCGCATAAGCGCTTTGTGCTGCTCTGTATTGGAGCCTTTCGTGTTATAATACTTTTGCGCAATGAAAGATTAATTAATAGAATAAAGATTATTACTAGCTTTTCTTGTTCTGTCCTATCTATCATATGTTGCTGCCTCCATTACTGTGCTATACATTTAAAAGAAATGTCTTTTAATTTACTTGTTTTTCATTAACGTATTTTACAACAATACAAAGAGCAATGCGTAACATTTTACCAGATTCAGTCCTACACTTATTCACGTTCATTTGTTCCCCACTTAATAATGTTATTTCACTAAATGTTTAGATTTTATAAAATTACTGTGCACTCATGATTTTTCTAGAATAACTTTTGCTGGCGAATTATCCACTAACCTAGTTTATGATAATATTTTGTCATAGATCGATTATCTATTTTTTCATTTATTTTACATGAAGTTTAAAATGTATTTAAATTAAGTTGTCTATATTTAGTAGATTGTGTTTAACACTCAAAACAGTGATGATCAGGTCTACAAATTCTACAATGATTATAAAAAAAAAAAAAAAGTGTGGTATCGGTTATCTACGGTGTATTCTCAGAATTTGTGGTTAGGATTAGATCTGAAAAATGGTATCGGTGCATCCCTAGTATTTTATAACAGCACAAAGTCTTTGACAAGGCTAAAAGAAGATTCATTTTTGGAGAACATGACTTAAAATAACCTCTAAAAATGGTACACACCATTTGTTCACTGTGTGGTCTATAACAAATCTCAAGTCACAAAATGTGTCTTGTATCTGTTTCACAAGAGAATTACAAAAACCACATTTAGCAATTTCCCTGCACTCACCTCATGATGTTGTCATCGATCTGCATGAGAGATGTGGCAGTGTAGAGCCGGCTCAGATCCGCATCCACCATTTTAGTGGAGCCCACTCCGAATAACACACCCCTGTTGAACCACAAAATACAACGTTTGCTGACTCCGACAGCTCAGTGGTTAGATATACAGTATATTCTCTTACCACTCAGAAGACAGTAAATTTATCTTGTTTTTGTGTCATCAGAGAGAGCACTAGTGTAAGTTATTCTGAGGTCTCCTAATGGCTTGATTGCAAACGAACACATGAGCTCAAAACTGTTTCAGCAGAAGAGTGAATATCACAGCCGGC
>JADLZN010011166.1:0-28552 GCA_018155175.1 Sinocyclocheilus anophthalmus | reverse complement strand
TTCAAAAGTAACATTCACGTGTTTGTGATCAAATGGAATGTTTAAACAGTCATATTAAACAGAATATTCAAAACAGTGTTCCTATAATGTTTGCAAAATAATAAAAAGGCACACTCCCTTAATGTTTTCTCTGACGTTCACAATAACCAAGAAAAATATTTTTAAAAACGTGTTAAAAACTTGAACACCCAGAGAGCATTTAGAAATGAAATTTCAATAACTTAACTAGATAAAAAAGTTAGTCAAGACAAACTTTAAGTTGGCTTGAAACGCCTAGCCTGAAGCAGTTTAAAGCGTTAAACATTATAGACTAGCTAGATTACGCCTGTGGATTTAGCATGTTTTAGCGGTGATTAGCCTGTACTAGCATATTCTGGACAATGCTTTGCAATTTACTACTGTCGCTAGCATGTTCTAGCATGATTAGCATTTTACTAGCAAGATTACCAAGTGATTAGCATGCTGGTAACATGACTAGCAAGTAACTAGCATGTTGATAGCATGACTAGCAAGTGACTAGCATGTCGCTAACATGATTAGCAAGTTATTAGCATGTCACAGTAACATGGTTCTAGCCTGATAGCATGTTTAATAGCAAGATTAACCAAGTGATTAGCCGTGGTAAACAGACCTAGCAACGTAACTAGCAGTTGATAGCCTGTTAGCAAGTGATCTGACGCATGCGTCTATACATGCTAGCAAGTTATTAGCATTCAGTACTATGTCTAGCAGACATTAACATTTACTGCAAGATTACCAAGTGTTAGCATGCTGCTAACATGACTAGTCAAGTAACTAGGCATGTGCTGCAGGAACTAGCACGTGGACTCGCATGTCGCTAACATGATTATCAAAGTTATTAGCATGTCAGTAACATGTTTCTAGCCTGATTAGCATTTTACTAGCATGTTCTAGCATGATTAGCATGCTACTAGAATGATTCTTGCATGATTAGCATGTTAATAGCATGTAGCTAGCATGATTAGCATGCTACTAGCATATTGTTAGTAGGTTTCTAGCATGATTAGCATGTCGCTAGATAGATAGATGATAGATAGATAGGTAGATAGATAGATATATAGATAGATTAGAAATATTAGATAGAAGGGAAGTCTGATTGAGTCTAAAGGCTTCAGTGTGTTTACATTTGAATTTTTACAGCTGGAGTTTGAATAGTCTCGGCTCATCTGAACATTCCGTCAATGTAAGTCTATGGGACTTTTATGATTTTTAATCTTCAGTTTTATGAAAACCGTAAGTCGGATCAGTCTGAAAAGATATAGCGACCCGAGTCAGATCAGTCTGAAGAGCTGGGCCGAGTTCGGTGGTTCTAGCTCGAAAGCCCTAGCAGGAGTAGCGTTCAGAAGAATAATAATAAGAAGCTTAAATAGCAGATCAGTAGCGATGACAACGTTAGCAATACGTTCTTCTATTTTTGCTTAGCTGAGGACTCTTGTTTGACCCTTAATGATCAGATCCTGTGTGAATGGTTCCGGTGTTTAATGGCGATCTGTCCCGTGTCTTTACTGTGCTGCTGTAGATAACCTAATGTCACAGCGGCTGAAAGTGCAGAGCGTTCAGAAATGATTTTGCCGGCGGGGTAAAACTGAAGCGCTCCTGAGCGTCTGTGCGAAATGATAACATCGATTAAAGCCGAGAACAGAGGAGCTTGTGCTGAGACATCAGATGATGAGCGTAACTCACATCAGTGCGTCGAGTAGTTAGTCTGATGGAGGTGCTGGTTAGCGGCTCTCCTCCGGGACCGTGGTATAGTTACCGTAATCTTGCGTTGGAGAGGAGCGCCGCTCTCCTCGTCTTCATCTGTGCCGTAATGATCCGCTCTTGAAGTCGTGATTACAGGATCCCATGCGCTCATAATCGAAGTTTAATTCAATTATGAAATAATACAAATCGTGAAACCGTTATGCATAATAATTTTAGAAATGCGGTGGGTTTAATGTTGCTGAAGGTACTTGGTTGCTGAACCGTTTCTCACAAACTCAAGCTGCAAACGTTCACTACACGAGACACTAATAAATGCTTTGTCCTCAGTATGTGTGTCTTGTTTACGGTACAAATACACAAACATTCTTAAATAAAGATACATTTACTGTACTTGAGAAACAAAGTTACTGAAGATATAAAGTCTTGTTTATTGATAAATTGATCAAAATGAAGTGAGTTTATGCCTAAAACAAGAAAAAAAATCTTAAACGTTATTTTTCCCTTGGGATTACGTTCATTTTCTGAACATCACTGACACAGATATTGTTTTCTTATAATAAGCATAAACTTAATTTTGCATATTATTACAGAAAGAGACTCAGTTCTTAAGTCGCTAAAGTAAATGTATCTTGGTTTAAGAATTGTTCGATATTTTAATGGAAAACGAGACTTAAAAGCATTCCATTTTTTTACCTTTAATATTTTTTAAAGTGATAGCTCATCCAGAAATGATCGTACAGGTTTGTAAATAATGGCAGAGTGATCATTTTTTAGGTGAACTATCAGTTTAAAGTGGGATTATCTTTAATAACTATTCAAGATGTATGTGTTTAACCGTGATGAACACACTCTCAAATTTTGAATCGATATTCATTTGAACAAACAGATTCACTAAAATGAATCGTATTTGACAAAAAAAAAAAGTTTTTAAATATGTTTCGAAATATATTGATATTTGATCAAATATGTTGACGTACATATATTTTCTACCAATATATTTTCGCCCAGTTTTTGTAGATATGTGAAAATAGATAATTTTTAAATATAAATAGGGCATTGTAAAAGCATTAGCCGATCAAACATGATCACTGTATATATTAGCATATTAAAAAATATGGCTAGAAATTTATTTATCGATATTATATTTGTTTATTCAATGCATTTGTATATTAAGCTCTTATAATTGTGCTTTATACAATACAGATGTTTTCTAATAAACAGTAATAAAAAACAAACAGTGTTCATGTTGCAAATTAAAGCAGCTCTACAGAAGACAATAGGGTCATTATTCAGCTCAGTTCAGTTATAAATATTACCTGTATTTTAAACCCCAGCTGGGCAAGCCAAAGCCGACAGCGGCCTTGTTTTATTATACAACAGAAACACTTTGTATGGATTGTTAAGATTTTGATGGTGCAGAAGAGTGTGTCCTTTCTCCTGAAGTGTGTCTGAGCTCGAGGTCTCTTAAATGAGGCTGATTCGCACCTCAGGACGGACCCAGACGCCGCATGCGCTTCTGATGTGGGCCACGTTCTTCTGTCCTTGGCTGAAGTTCTGGACGTCTCTGTGGAGCGTCTCAGACTGGCGCCGTGTGATTGGTCGGTTGCAGTCGATGGGAGGAGCCATCTACTTGATCCACTGCTGCTCTGTCGTTGCTGTAATTTGGCTGCATGCAGGTTAATTGTGGAAGTCTGAATGAATGGATTCGGCAGCACATTAAACTGTGTCTCAGTTTTTATGGTCGTAATCAGCATAGACATTGAAGGGGATGATTAAAATAAAACAATAATAACAATAATAGATCAAATCTAGCAAGCAATAACATTGAAGAACCGTTTTGGGTTCCTCAGAGAACCTTTCAGTGAACAGCTCTCAAAATAACCTTTTTTTTCTTAGTTGGAAGAACATTTAAAAAATCTAAAGAAACTTTTTTTCCACGTTTGGTTCTTCAGAACAACGATGCCAATAAGAACCTTTATTTTTAGAAAAAATTGATCTTTTGTAGGACGATCAGTGAAGGGTTCTTTTTGGGACCCAAAATGGTTTCTTCTATGGATGTGAAAAACCCCTATTTTTAAGGCATAGTGTCTTTGAAAAACAACATTTTCAAATAAAGTTCTTAATTGCTATGGTGTTTCTAAGGAAGGAATCCCACTTAACCACTCATGGAACGCTTTCCATTGCACCAAAAGGTCTTTTAGTGGAAAGGGTATTTTTAAACCATGGTTCTTTTAGAATACTGTAAAGAAGGGTTCATTTTGGGAACAAAAATGTAAGAGTGTATGGGAGACGGGGATTATTCTTCTGTGAAAACCCCTTTTGGAACCTTGAAAAGGTTGATTTTGAAAAGTGTAAGAAATAAGACTTCATGCGAACCAGCAGCAGGTTTTCACCAGCCAAAGTTATGGGCGTATTTTCCATAAATGCACGAGAACGGTGCTTCATGCATGTAAATGCATGTAAAACTTTATGGACTCCTTTGACATGCTTTTTCTCAGAGCGCTCAGAGCTCCAAATCAATCATGCCGGATGAGTTCAAGACGGTCAGAGCTGTTGAAAAGTCATGCTTTGATGGAGCTAATGAATCCGTTTCGTTTCCATCAACGTCTCTTAAGGCGTCCGTCTACAATGCGCCATTGTTTCTCATACCCTTTTAATCTAATTGGACATTAAACTGCTGTCGTTACGTGGGTTATTTATGCTGTGTGTGAGCTTGCCTTTACCTTTTCATCACTGCAAACATTTCTACATCAGCATCCTAATTAAATAGAATGTATCAAACGAGAGGGCTGATGCACGGCCAAACGTGTCATTCAATAAATCTCTCTTATGATGCTTCCACACGACGCATCATTTATGTTGTTTATAGGCCTCAGGAAAAGGTGGCAGAGGACGCGGCCGTGATGGATGCTGGAGGAGGTTCGGTGCATTCGTTGGCACAGGTTGGCGCCGTTCACTCTAGTTTTATTCAAGCGTGTCATTTTACATTTCTAATGACTCAAAATGAAATGTGGCGAATGTGTCGTTGGTCTTGTCTGATCTTGGTATAATCCTTCATGCCACTTGCTAATGCAATTAAGGATTTCATTATTTATTTATTTCGTGGCATTATAGCTCTTTTCAGTGTAGATGCCATGCTAAATTTGAGGCAAATAAAAATTAGGCTGTGCAACACTTAATATTTCATACTGATTTAACCCCATAAAGCCTGACATATGAAATAATCTGTGTTTTTGTTCATTTAATTTTTTACCTGAAACATTATGTGATGCATCAGGCTTTATGACGCATTATAGTCTGATAGCATGTGCAGTTAGTGGTGCAGATGCTGCTATTTCTGTGATGAAATCTTGATGCACTTGAAATGTACTGGTAATACAATGAAACTTTCTAACAGTAGGCAGCCTAACTTGAATAAAAGGACTCTAAAATATCGTGGCGCTCTACTAATCTGCACGAATCTAAGTGTGATGATGATGGAAATGCTCCCAACGGATAATGCAGTGATCTGATGAGTGAAGATAATAAAGGCCTCAGAAGATGGAGATGTTATGGGGACTTGTGAAGGACTTCCTCGCGCTGGAGGAACAAGTGAAAGGTACAAAGACTTCTGGAAACAAAAGCTCATCACAAGATGTCCAGATTGATGTATAATGCATATAAATATCAGCTGTCGATCTATATCTCCCAATAATATTTCTCAGTTGGTTGATTTTGGTTAGTTTTTATCATGTTTGAAACCTTAGAAATTTGCGTATCAAAGATGATAGAGCACGCTTTATAGGGTTAAGGTGTTTTTGCATGCAATTTTGCATTTTTGGTAGGCCCAGAAAGTTTGTTAGTAATTTACCTTGACTAAGGTCTGTTAAAGTTTAATATTGAGAATTTTCCTTTGGAAAAAAAAAATGCAATTTGAGTGTTGCAATATTCAATAACCAGTCGGAAAAACTGAACATAGCAGGTGGGAATTTAATTCTGTATGTTCAAATTGGAATTTCTGACACTATAAATGGTGCAATATGGACTGAAGCGATGACTCAGTTCAACGCTGCAGGGAGCTAATATATGTAATATACGGCTCCTATCTTGAGGTTAACAAATTATATATACATGTACATGTGTGTGGGATGGTGTCGGCGCTCTGGAGAGTCTGCGACCGGCTTCTATCTTTAGGGAGAGATGCAGCATTAGCAGGCATTGTCTAAAGGTTCTGCGGGAAAAAAGGGGAAGGAGGTGATTTTCTTCTGGCCGCCGGCTCTTGAGAGACTCCTCTTCATGCCTTTATGCACGGAGCGCCCGTGTGTCCCCTCTTCATGGGTGTTTAAGCAAGCACTTTAAATGGAAATGCACTTGACATTTTAGGAGGAGATGCAATCACCAGACATTAGAATGCAGCTGACATCACTCGGAATGAGCCGGATTCTTCCTCCCGCGCTCTCCTCGGCTCTTCCAGCTCATTGAGAAGCCGACTGAAGATAACACTCGCTAATTTATAGAACACAGATGCTGCGTTTTCTCAAAATACCGCGGCATATTTGTTAAATCGTGTGTGTGTGTGTGTGTGTGAAGAGAGAGAGAGAGAGAGAGAGACCCACGAGGGGGAACAGTCTGTGTACCAATCATCTGGCTATTGCCGCATGCGGACCAACCCCACCTGCTCAGTTCTATTTATTTAAGAGCCAAACAGACTGTGCTGAAGGCAAAAGCCATCTGCAGTCCAAACACACGAAACCTAGCCAGGTAATGCAGGAGTTAAATAACAAAACATGAACATTTACGCTGCATTATGATAATAATACAATGATATAAAAGCATTTATAATGGATTTTGATTAATCTCAGTGACTCAAATCTTGCCTTTAGATTCATTCACCATTAATTCTGTAGGTTACATCATTATAGCAGCAGGTGGCGACCAGTGAGTGTCTTTTGAGTGAGTTTTTGGATAATTCAGAATGACAGATTTAAAAGGATTGAACGACTGATTCTTGATAAATACCACAATGTTATTCATACTATCGCTCATTTACTAAATAACTCAGACCTGCATCTTTAAAAATAATTTCTGCTTATTTGCAAAAAAATATTCAAACAAAAATACCAATAAAAACGTCACGTTTTCCTTCCATCGTTTTGGCGCTCTTTCTATCTGCCACTCTACCGTTCCATCACTTTATCTATCATTCTGTCGCTCTAGCATTCAATCGCTTTAGCTATCATTCTGTAGTGCTATCTATTGCTCTATCGATGTGTTGCTCTATCATTCTGTCAATCTATTCTGTCTTCACTTTATCTATCATTCTGTTGCTGTATCCATCGTTTTCTCTCTATCTGTCACTCCACCATTTCTTCACTTTATCTATCATTTTGTTGCTCTATCTGTTATTCTGTGGCTATATCGCTCTATCTATCTGTTGCTCTAACATTGTGTCGCTCTCTTGTCATTCTACCATTTCACGGCTTTATCTATCGTTCTGTTGCCCCTCTATACCACCCACTCTGTCACCTCTATCGCTTATACTATAGTCTGTCACTCTGTCTTATTGCCTCTGTCTCGTCTTTCCCCTTCCTAGTTTTTTTTTTTTTTTTTTTTTTTTTTCTTGTGTTGTTTTCCCCTTTTTTACTTATTGACCACCACCCCCATTTCCTTCGCTATGTCTGTTCAACTTCTTGATTCTATTCTTCTGTCGCTATCACTCTGTTGTGACATCTCGGACTGTTCCATCACTTTATCTGAAATTATTCTGTCGCTCTTCACTCTGGTGTACATCTCTCTGCTTTCCATCCTTATCTTTGATTATTTGTTCTCTATATCACTCTGTTGGTACATCCTCTGCTGACAACCACAATTATCTATTATTCTGTCGCATCTATCACTTGTTGTTTCCATCTCTCTGCGTTCACCATCACTCCTAATCTATTATTCTGTTGCTATATCACTCGTTGTTTACGCTAGGCCTCTATCGTTCTGTTGCTCTATCCATCACTCTGTCACTTTATCGCTTTATCTATCGCTCTGTCACTCGATCTATTGCTCTGTTCAGTCTATTATTCTGTTTCTCTATCACTCTGTTGTTATGTCGCTCTATCATTCTGTCGCTCTATCCTTGACGCTCCACCGTTTCATCGCTTTAACTACTGTTTTGTCGCTCTATCTGTTGTTCTCTCTCTATCATTGAGTCGCTATATCTATCACTCTGTCGGTCTACCATTCCTTTGCTTTATCTATCATTCTGCCACTCTATTCCGTTGCTCTATCCATCTCTCTGAGACTACCTTTCCATTGCTTTATCTATCGTTCTGCCACTCTATTCCATTGCTCTGTCACTCTGTCTGTTGCTCCATCATTCTGTCGCTCTGTCTATCATTCCATTGATTTATCTATTGTTCTGCTGCTCTATATATCACTCTATCTATCTGTCACTCTGTTGTTCTGTCATTCCATCGTTCTATCAATTGCTCTATTGTTCTTTGCTGCTTCAGTTAAAATGTAAAATTTTAAGTCGCACTGGCTGTCCATGTTGACATCTAATTTACAGAGCATCTACCATGTCTCGGATAAATTTACACCAGAATACCGTGGTGGATATGTGGCTTTTGGCTTTAGAAAAACATTTTTTGTTGCAATTATTTTTATTCTGAAAAGTTGTGTATCCTCCACAGTATTCTAGGTGTGGCTCTGAGGAATCTTGTCTTTGTGGAAGTTTTTCTGCTGATTAAGGGAGAATACAATATTTCTGCGCCTTACAAACGGATCTCTCAAGCAAAAATGCAACCAAATGCATCATATTTTTGTGATAAAGTGTAACGTGCTTAAGCAAAACAGACTTTTTTTACTTAAAAATTAAAGTATTGGATTTAATTCAGCAAATACAATGCTGAGTGCTTGAGGTCACTTTGTGCTCACTACACAAGTTCGGTAAATATTTACATTAAATGACATTTAGTGAGTGTGAAAAACCATTTTGTAGTCTAAAGAAACTTTCTGTGCTACATAGAACATTTTGTGCAATGGAAAGGTTAAAGGTTCTTAATAGAGCCATAGACGCCCAATAAAGAACCTAATTTTAAGAGCGTAGACAAATAAAGAAAAGAAGCCGTATATGTAAGATGCCTACGGTTTGTGATCATAAAAGCGTCCCTGGGCCCTGACAGCAGATGCACAGAAATGAGTTTGGTGTATTCTTCTTGGTGTTTTTCTGCATCGGTTGCATGTGACGGTTGTTGCAGGCGTCTCGAGGGACGCAGCCACTGTACTGCACTTACGATCTTACAAATTCATTACCACTATATGGGTGGTGTGTGTGTGTGTGTGTGTCTGGGCCGCTGAGCATGTGTGAACACATCTCCCAGCTGGAACCCATCCTCTGCTCGCAGCTTAACTGTGCTGACGCGTCAGACGAGCCATCAGCGCTAAATAACAGGTGGCGAGAGCGAGGCTTCACCCTCCCGTCGCAATGAGAATCACCCGATGCAATCACATACACACCGATTCACTCCGTTCTTTCGTTTCTTTGTCTTTTGAATCCCATTGCATGGTGGGAATCATCCATTAGCGCTCCATTAACTGAAGAAATCCTCTCTGAGGTCAAGAGAATTTGATTATTAGCTGCGCTCGACGGCTGTTTTGGCTTTATTTATGCTGCTTCTTTTATTTGGGGTTTGCTGCCTGCTGTGTGTTTAATGAAATGCGGCCCAAATATCCGAGGAAAAGGATCGTAAATGATCAAAGTGAACATTACTGCAATAAAATATAATCACCTGTGAGATTAAACAATGAAAATGTCAAGTCTGAGAAATGAACGGGCCTCAAAACCCACAGGAAAGAAAAATCGACTTCAGAATATCACTTGTTTCTGCCAGACAGATGAAATGAGGAGCAAATGGAGCCATTGCTTGAAACTTCTCAGATGTTTCTCACATGTGTCTCGTCTAGAGTTTCAGAACGGATCTCAATGATGTCTCAGATTTGCCAGGATAGCAAAGTTTAATTATTTATCATAAATGATCTGAGTTGCTTCACATGCATTTTATAGCTGTATACTAGGCCTGCTCACACTTATAAAATTAAAACTATAACAATAAATATTTTGGCTTCCACATCAACAAATAATGACATTCTGTTAATTGTTGTCTGTTGCTTTAAATGCATGAGCTCTTTAAACGTAGGTGGATTCTGATTGGCTCCCAATGTTTTTTTGTTTATCGTGATTCCAGCGATATCTTTCCTTTGTATCATTATAGTTGTAGTTGTGGTATGGCTATTCTCTTAAATTTAGACTATTTTAAAAACATTATCTTTATACGTTTATCGTTATTGACTTGGGGGAAAGATTGAAGCGGTTTCCGCCAAAGGGGATCTTTATCTCACAATTCAGACTTTTTGTTCTGATATAAACTCAGAAAAAAGATAGAATTATGATTCTTGGAATTGCCTTTTTGTTTTTTATTTTGTGATGCGAAAAACAGAATTGTGAGAAGTAATTCAGAGAAGGAAAGAATTCAGAAATAAACAGTCAGAATTGCGGGATGTAAACTCAGAATTAAGTTTATATCTCACAATTCTGAGGGAGAAGTCTAAATCGTGATAAAAAGTTCATTTTTCTCATTCTGTGGTGTGAACGGCCTTCCACAGCCAACTCATTTTGTGTTTTTATTTCTCCCCGGGACCTGAGAGTGAAACATCATGGAAAAGTTGTGGAACAAGAACAAGATCTCCATTGAATTCAGATGAAGTATGACCGAGTTTGTGTGGAGATCTCTGAAGCGTCACTCCGTAGCCTTCATTTCAAACCTCTTCAGAGTCTGTCTGAGCGGAAATTAATTCCATTTAACAAGTTTCACCTCACAAATGTCAATTAATATGTCCAGAATGAGGAGAGAGAGAGTGGTCTGCTGGTCTTAAATGGCCACCAAACTAGCCTAGTTTGCGTTTTTAGAGAGTTTTTGGTCTAACTTGTCTGGCCAGACTGGAAGACCAGCTAAAACCAAGCATGACCAGCTAACTCGCTTTAGTTCGTTTAGTTTCTGTTTCTATTTCAGAAAGTGGTGGAATGATGAGTGAGGGCCTGGTTGATAAAGCCACAAGTCTATCAATTCTTCACATATTATGATGCAGACTTGTTTCGTGCGCGTACAGTACTGTGAAGTAATTGTGTTTTTAAACAGTAAAACCAAGTATGAAAACAAATTCAACTAAGTGTAAGGCAGCAGCTATACTGAAGAACACTAATTATGCAAGTCAGCTAGTTCAGTGTTGATTCAGTTCATTTCAATAACTGTCAATGTTATCTGATTCTGATGTTGCAAAGGTGCACTCTTAAAAATAAAGGTGCTTAAAAGTTTCTTCACAGCGATGCCACAGAAGAACCATTTTTGGTAACCCAAAGAACCATTCATCAAGAAGATCGAGTTCTTAGCTTTTTATAAATCTGAAAGAAATTCTTTCACCACAAAGAAAGTTTTGTGAAACAGAAAGGTTCTTCATATGTTAAAGGGTCTTTATGGAACCATTTAGACAAAAAGTTCTTCTATGGCATCGTGAAGCACCATTATTTTTAAGAGTGTATATTTAATTATTTAAGCAGCACAGTGATGACGTCATATAATTAAAAAAAGGCACCTGACAAAAAACTTGACACATTTTTTGACTTCTATAAGGAAACAGCCAAGCGAACAAAACTACCTAAATTTTATAATAGATCAATGAAATGTGCACTGTTTTTATTTAATACATGATTCCCAATTATTTATAATCACTATTTATAATTGGTTATAAGGGTGTACATTTGTATCAATGTATAATTACAATAATTTAATTGTATCTTTGGAAACAGATTGTAAGTGACCGGCATTAATTAAATGTTTTAAAGGGTTAGTTCACCTAAAAATTTTAATTAGGCTGCGTTTTACTCACCCCGAGGATCCTAGGTGTATATGACTTTCTTCTATAAGACGAATACAATCAGAGTTATATTAAAAAAATGTCCTGGCTCTTCCAAGCTCTACGTTGCAGTCAGCGGGTGTTGCAGTTGAACAGTCCACAAGTCGTCTAATAAAGCTCGCGCATTTATAATAAAGCGTGCCGCAGGCGGCTCCGGGGGATGAATAAAGGCCTAAGATGTATATAACTTTTAATAAAAAACATTAATGTACTTTGTGAGAACGTTCCCTGTTAGCTGCCACTTTTAAACCCCAACTGATTAAGCCAAAATACAGCAGGACCTTCCGTGTTCATTTCCGACCCTTATTTCTGTCTGATTTTACGCACTTCTGGACAGCACATGACGTTAGAGATGACATTTTATCTGTCAATCCTTCTTCAAGCCTAAAACACACACACTCAGAACTGTAGAGAAGCGTTAGTGGTGTTATGTTTGCGGTGGAGAGCAGAGGAGACTGACTCGCTCTCACCTCAGCGATGTTGAGTGCAGTAATCGCACAAATCCAAATGCTCCTCGGTGACCCGTCTTTCCCAAGTCTCCGTATTGTTGGGCACGATGCGTTGTCATGGCAACAGACAGACAAAAGAAGGGCTTTCTGCACTCGCAGTGATTTTTCTATCTAATGGAGCTAATGTATAAGCAGAAGGTAAAAGCATTCTTGTGTTTTCCAGCAAATGGGCGGGAAGGAAATAGCACTTCACCGTAGTAAGTGCAAGCCGCTAATTGCAACACGTCACGGGTCGACTCAGGTGCCGCGAGGAAGAGTTGAAGTCGAACGGCGGAAAACAACATATTGCATTATGTTTTAATTATGCTAGATTATGATCCTTGAAGGATTATTCATCAGTCATCCAGGCAAGCTGTTGCCATTCCGGTCCGGGCTGAAGGCTTCCAGGCGACCATCCAGTTCTGGAAAATTTGGGCCAAACTCCTTATTTAAAGCGCGAAGCCAGGGTTTATTTTGAAATCATTGCACAATGGCTATTATAGATGTCAAAGCACCAAGAATGAAGATCCCGTCATCCCAAAATCAGTCCAAATACACCACATTTTTAGTGTGTGTATGCAGGGAAACGTTCTCAAAACTTTTAGAAAGGTTACGAAGAAGTTTTTTAGTGAGTAATAGAACGTTTAATTAGTAAGACTCCACACAAACGTAGCACAAAACATTATACATTTGTTCATGGAATGTTTTTCTGAAACATTTTAGTTGGACTTTTTTCTTTTTTTATTGTACAGAATTGTGAGATGAGAAGCCATTATCTTTATTATTTTTTGTTTCGTGACAGAGTTGCAAGATGTATTTCAAAGAAAAGAAAGTCTTTTACATCTGAGTTTAATTCTTGCAAATCTGCGTTCATGTAGAAAAAAGTCGAATTGTGAAATATAAACTCAGAATCGCAAGATATGAAATCAGAATTATGACTTACTCTCTTGCAATTCTGTTTTTTTCTCTGAATAGTTTTTTCTCTTAATTATATCTCACAATTATGTTTTGTGCCAATAAAAAAATTTAATAAAAAATAATGATAATTACAACTTTCTATCTTCTATCTATTTTTTATCACGTAGCGTCTTTTTTATTTTACGGAATTGTGAGATAAACAGCAAATATCAATATTATATTGATTGAATTGCAAGATGTAAACTCAGAATTGCGAGAAATAAAGTCAGAATTTTGAGTTTATATCTCACAATTCTGACTCGCCCTTTGGAGAATTGCAAGAAAAAAGTCAGAATTCTGAGATATGAACTCACAATTTTAAATTATTACACAGTGGCTATTTATAGATGTCAAAACACCAAAAATGAAGGTCCAGTCATCCCAAAATCGTCCAAATAAACCACATTTTTAGTGTGTTGCTATGCAGTTGCTGGGTGGCTTGTGTCCAGCAAACAGGGAAAGTTCTCAGAATGTTCTGGCAAGGTTCTATCAAAGTTATGAACAAATCAGTAATAGTAATAGAAGTTTGTTCGTGGTTCTTTAAAAATTCTCAACACATTAGCACAAAGCTACATTGTTCAGGAATGTTTTTCTGAAACATTTTAGTGGACGTTCTTCATGTTTTAAAGTGACAAGTGTCAGAAAAGTAACTTTCCAATAATGTTTGCAAAATGATCAAATCGTTCAGAGAACGACATTTTCATATCTTAACAGTAACGTTAGCAAAATGTATTTGGAACATATTTCTGTTAGCAGTGTTGCTGATGTTGGGCAGCATTTACAGCGATGCTTGACTCAGCAAACAGCACTAATAAAGAAAAATATTACAAAATATGGATCCAGATGGAGAATAATTTAGAAAAGTGCTCTTTGACCTTGCCAAAGCAAATAACACAGAACTCATAAATGATACGCGCTTTTGCTGATCACTATTTCTAATTAGACTCATTCCCAAAAGAACGTGTCCTATTCGCATATATTGCCTTGTTTAAATTTGATCAATATCTTATTAAATGTTATATAGCATTCAGACTTTGTCATGTACAAAGATGCACAGGAAAGCGTTAAATCTGACCAGTCAGCATCCAAACATATTGCGTTCAAGGTTACCTGCGCGTCCGCCGGGAAATTGCATAAAATATTCAGGATCATTTGAGTTTGTCCCACAGAGAATAAAACCCACCTTCGTTATTTTTCTGCATTTTCCATCCCTCTAATATTTTGCAGACTTTCACACTATTTTCGGTTCATATTAAAAACGTCCCCTGCCGACACAGAGACACGAGTCTGAGAGGAAAAAGGTCAAAGCAATTTATATTTGACACGTGCGGTTTGATCGCCTTGTCATCGCCTCGGGCCTTCACAGGGATCCAAACACATGTGTTTCCATGCATTCATTCGCTCCACAGAAGCAATCGGGGCCAGCATGTGTGCGCTGCTCCAGAGACGTCCTCAGATAGATGGCTTTCCAGCAAAGTGACCTGTAGCGGACGCGAGCGAGTCATCAATTCATGCATGCGTCGAAATGAAATGTTCTGACATGCTGGCGCGCTCATGAGGGCAGGCGTGAATGAAAACACACTCTCTCTGATGGCGCAGCGGAGGAGCTCTTAATGAGAAGAGGTGTCTGAGGCCCATGAGTGCTTTATAGTGTGGACCCTTGCGAGCACCCACCCGTCAAGTCAAGTCACCCTTTATTTATATAGCGCTTTTAACTATAATGATTGTGTCAAAGCAGCGTTACAGTATTAAACAGGAAAATAGTGTCAATAATGCAAAAGGACAAAAGTAAACACTCAATATCACGTAATACGCAGCAAGGTATATTGTAGCAACAGCCAACAATATATTGTATGGGTCAAAATGATCGATTTTTTTTTATGCCAAACATCATTAGGATATTAAGTAAAGATTATTTTCCATGAAGATATTTTGTAAATTTTTGTAAATATATCAAAACTTAATTTTTTGCTAAGAACTTCATTTGGACAACTAGGTCTCTAGCACTAGCTTGCTCTATTCTATCTGTTTTCTTTTATCTATTATATAATAAAAAAAACCTTGCTACATGTACTGCGTTAAGCTTACTGAGACTTGTTATAGCACTTGTGTATCGTTGCTCTTTTGTTGATTTTGACTGCTTCCATTGTCCCCATTTGTAAGTCGCTTCGGATAAAAGCTTCTGCTAAATGGACTAAATGTAAGTAAATGGTAACTTTACAGATGATTTTCTCAATATTTAGATTTATTTTTTTTGCACCCTCAGATTCCAGATTTTCAAATAGGTGTATCTCAGCCAAATATTGTCCTATCCTAACAAACCATACATCAATGGAAATTTAGCTTTCAGATGATGTATAAATCTAAATTTCGAGAAATGTACATTTATTACTGGTTTTGTGGTCCAGGGTTACATTTATGAAGCGTGGTTGCGCTCGATTGCCTTCCTGAATAACCATCATGGCAGTTTCACAGTGATTTACGATAAAGCGCCCACAAGCACGGACGTGTAACCTTGATACTGCTGTATCATGAAGGAAATGTCTGTGGACACGGCGCTTTCGCATCTCGGCGTGGGTCTGTTATTGGAGTGGAAGTGGCATTTGCGCCGGGCCTGTGGGGACCGTAATGGAAGAGCTTCTACACGCTGCTGCTGGTTAGAAAGATGCTCAGAAGTGACACGGGAAAATAGCCTTCCTTTCTGCTCGAAATGATTTATAATCAACACTTCTGTCCAAACACAGACGTGCGAAATATGGGCACCAATAAATCACGACGCGCTACAAATATATATGTAGAAATGTTGACTGAATGTAACCTGAATAAAAGAAACAGAACCATTTACATTATATTTACAAAATGTTCGGCCATTACAACATGTCATGAGTTACATAAATATATAAAAGTATCCTGAAAAATAAATAAATAAATACAAAAATAAAATGTAGAGAGAGAAATGGAGGCTATAACTATAGTGATTTTTAAATTGACTAAAAAGAAAATGTAGAGAGATTCAGTGGTTCGGAGCTTCTGTCGCAGTGTTGCCAAGTCCGTGGTTTTACAGCGGAATTGGGCTACTTTTACACTGTTAAAAAAAATGTCCCACTACTTCCCGGAATGCTATTTAGACGGAGAGGATCCCCGACGGAGTGGAAAACCGCTGATTGGGCTAGTTTTGAGTATCAATTGGGCGGGTTTTGCTGTGAAAACCTGGCAACCCTGATTCAGCGTGTAGCTTCCACTCCGCTGATTTGTAACAGTTACCGCAATTTTGTGTTCTGCTCCTGCAAACATTCTAATATTCAGGGTTTCAAAATTAACACCCAAATGCAGGTAAAAATCAGATGTGGAGGGTAACGCTGGCAAACCACTGGCCAATTTGGCGGGTTACTTTTCGTAAATTATGTTCATTGCTTTCTTGGGCAAGTTCATTTAAGCCAAATCTATGCAAAATTAGTGCAAATACTGACCTCATGAGTCATCATGATATATTAAATGCAGCTTAATTGCAGCATCTGTGCATATCTATCTAGCTTACTTGAGCATACCCAACAAATAACAGCCCTGGTTTCCTTTGCATTGAAGCAATAACGAAGAGTTGAAAAATGACTGAAGACTCACTCCGGATGGGAGGCAGCGCGACAAACTTACTATAGAAGCCATATTTCAGTGATGCTGTCTACTGCGACACGACCAATCCCCAGACAGAAACAAAAAAAAAAAAAAACCACAAAAAAAAATCTTGGATGCCTTTTTCTATTTATGACGTACTGACACAACGTTCAAATGATTTTTAACAGTCGCTTTGTCACATCTCGTGTGCGCCCAAGCTGTGGTTATTTAGTTTTTTTTTGGCGACGAGACAGAGAATGGCTGTAACTTAA
The DNA here is from genome assembly GCA_018155175.1 of Sinocyclocheilus anophthalmus. Lineage (NCBI taxonomy): Eukaryota > Metazoa > Chordata > Actinopteri > Cypriniformes > Cyprinidae > Sinocyclocheilus > Sinocyclocheilus anophthalmus. Next base: position 11,556 of record JADLZN010011166.1, on the reverse strand, counting down.
AAAATTAGTAGTCAGCTTGGCTGTTGGTGGAAAAAGTTAAATAAAACCCTGATCATATATTCTTACACATTCAATATGTGGGGTGAGTGAAATCGCTTGTGAATGTGCGCTTCGTGATGTGACGATATATTAATATCGTGCGATAGCAAAAACTGCTCGATGTTATCTTGGTGGTCACATGACGATATGAAATATAGGTCTTCCGGGCAAAAGTGAGTTTTTTAAATATTTGTTTTGGGTCATTAAGTTTGGCACATATGTTTTTGTAATCCTGTTTTCACTGAAGCTGGAGTTTCCGTCAAAATAAAAGCTTAAAGTGCAGTATATGAGTTTCTGACAGCTAGCGGTTTAAATGCAGTCCAGATTCAAAATATCAAATATCTCTTTCAAGTGGAGAAATTAGGATAGAAGTATTGTAGTTTCCCTGCTGTAGTGTAAAGAAAAAATATTCATTTTCATTTATTTTACAAGGGCCATTGTTTAAATACAGGGTACTACTCATGGTTATTATTATATATTTAATAGTCTTAGCTCCTAAAACAGCAGGTGGTGTAATTAGAATAGGACAGTATATCACAAATAGAAAAAAGAGGTGTTGGAGTCCTCTTTAAAGTCAGCTACACGACTTTTTCTGATTAAGCAAACAGGTTGGAGCTCTAATTGAACTCTCAAAGTGCACTAGCGATTCAGAATAATTTAACTTTAAAAGGTACCTTTGAATTTTTGCCACAATCTTCTTTGTCGTTTCTTTTTAAAACAGCCATAAATAGCGGATCGTGAATTTCATATCGCAGATAATATCGTATCGGGAGATTTTGAGCTGTACATACCTAGCGCGCTGTCTACTTTCACTTTCGATTTAGCGATCACAGGCACTCTGTGTAAAGGTAGCACATCTCACAAGATCAGATATTTGAGCTCAGGATCTGTTGAGCAGCAAAAAAATTACACGACCAAACACCGTGTAACACCGGCTACTGCAACAAGCCTATTGTTTATGGAACTCCATCATTGCTGTTATGCACCAAATCGTGGGATGGTGCGACCTGCGCTATATTTTTTTGACCGCCCGCTCCCGCGAAATTTCCGATCCGAATGCAGCTTCGCAACGTTTCAGTATTCCGATGGTTTGTCACTAGATGCCGTTTGGTGAATCCATGAACAAGTTGTTTCAGAGTTGCGAAAAGCTTTGTTTGTCCCATCGTGGTTTGTTTTGACCATCAGAGGGCGCTGCGGCCTAAAAACATTTTATTTGTCTAAATTCTCTACTAATTACCAGCTTGCGTTTTGCTTTTGACAACTGGACTAAAGGGAATGACTTCAAGATCATCATCATCAAAGTAAGGCACATGTAGTCTTGTACGCAAACCACGTTTCACATTAAAATAGTCTATTTTGGGTTGTATCTATCCAGTGTAAACAGAGAAATCGCGAGCGCACTATTGTGTTTACACTGATTTTAATCTATATCGGATTCCTGTCAGTTCCAGCTGTTTTCTGCGTCTTGCAGCATATGCTGTTTGTTAGTTTGTTACAAGTTAAGTTAACGTTATTAAGTAAAATGAGTAGCCTATATGTAAGTAAACAATAAAATATCGCAGGCCTGGTAACTTTCCACTAAGTAAAGTCAAGTAGCTTAATAAATGTTAATGTATTCATACTCATTAATCAGCCGTGTGTCCTCTTAACAGTAGGTTTTGTTAATTCAGCAGCTCTAATTAGTAATGTCTTAATTTCAGTAGTCAGGCCTACTGGGTGAACGTCAGTAACGTAATTAATATTCATGAGCAAAGCTTCACCTTAAGCAGGACATTTAAATTACAGTATACAGACTGCAGATGTAAATATAGAGTATGTGCTGAATAACACTCATGTTTGTATTTATATTAACACAGTTAATCAAGTACTAATCATTTAATGTTAGCTACTGATAATGACTAATAAGAATTATTATACAGTGTTTTGAATATATATTGTGGGTTTTTGAAAACAGTAGTTAGTTTTCAGAAATATCCCAATAGAATGAATATGTTGAAGTTGATGTTGCATGAAATCTGCTCTGTTTACTTCCAGAGAACGAGAAACCCTGTTTGTGTGTGTTTGTTTGTTTCTGTAATTCAGCATTTAGAGTTTAAGAAGAAAGTTTCTCAGAAAAGCACTTCAGAAGTAAGTTCAGGATGACTGTTATTTTATACTCCATTTACTGTATATAGAAGAGCTGTAGGTTTCGAACGGCACATTTAGCTTGATAACAGTGTTTCTGACTGAATGCAAGAAATGGACACTTTTTTTCTCTCTCTGTCCTCTGTCTGTGTGAACGAGGTCGTTTCCTGCTGCTGACAGCTACTCGGTCACGAGAAATGAACTAAAACAGCAGCCAGACATATTACAGCTCAAGACTTCCCGGATGTCTAATGTTTCTGGTGAATCACAACGTTACAAACTTTGCTTGGAAGCAAAAAGTATTTGAAAATCTGACAAATGTGCAACAATGTGAATTGAATGGCTTTAAAGGAATAGTTTACTCGAACATGAGCAAGATGTAGGTGAGTGTGTGTCTTATCAGGTTTGTAGAAATGTAGCATTGCAGCAGTGTCTCAGCAATGGATGCTTGCAGTGAATGGGTGCCGTCAGAATGGAGTCCAAACAGCTGAGAAAAACATCAAAATAATCCACAAGTATCCACAGCACTCTAGTCCATCAGTTAACATCTGGAGAAGAAAAAAGCTGAAACTAATCCAGCATCAAGATGCTTTTAACTAAAATACATAGAGTGCATAATCCATAATAACTCTTCCTCCAGTGAAAAAGTGCATCTTCTGTTGTCTCTTGCATCAAAATCCAGCCACATATGTGTTTAGAGCTGTTTAAACGCTGCTTGATCTGTGCAGATTTCTCTCCTGATACACAAGAACACTGACTCACTGGAGGAAGAGATATTATGGATTATAGACTCTATGGTATTTTAGTTAAAAACATCTTAATGATGAATTTGTTTAAGCTTTTTTCTTCTCCAGATGTTAAACTGTGTGACTGGAGTGCGTGGATTATTGATGTTTTTATCAGCTGTTTGCACTTATTTCTGACGGCACCCATTCACTGCATAGCATCCATTGTTGAGACACTGATGCAATGCTACATTTCTCCAGATCTGATGAAGAAACAAACTCATCCTAATCTTGGCACACTTTTAGCAGATCTTCATGTTTGTGTGAACTGTAAGTGTGTTTGTTCTGATGAACTCCGGCTGAATCACACAGTTAATAGTTACTCCACAGAGCCACGACTCGACTTACAAACAAACTGTCTGAATGTAGTCATGCAAGCCAGTGTAAAGCATATGCCATCCATCAGCTTCTCCTGGAGTAAGATGAGGGCGAGACTCTATTAAACTCTGTGGCGCGCAGCGGCCCGGAGACGAGGAGATGAGTTAAATCCCTCCGGGGAGAGAAGCGTGAAAATCCAGGAGCACGAGCTGCAATCGAACGTCCAGAGAGACACCGGCACCTGTTTCTGTTTTAATAACTCTGAGCTGTAATGCACCGTCAGAGCTCACGTTCCTCCGCATGTAAACAGATAAATGTTCTCACCTGACACTCAGCCATGAGCTCATCTCACCGTGAGTCTGTCTTCAGCTCTCTTCATACAGAAAGCCACGCGTCTGTTTACCGTAGTAATACAGTACTAGCACTGTAACTTCACAGGGAGCTCTCAGGGATGCTTGGTTTCTCCTCAGTCAGTAGTTTTCACACAGGTTATCATCCTTTTTGACTTCCGTTGTCAAAGACAATATTTGAAGATGTTTCTGATATGTCTACTGTAATCATAAAGGTACTCATTTCACACGTTTTTTATTTACAGAGGAGTATCAGTATAATAAAATGATTTATTAAAATAATTCATAATTGGAATAATTCAATTCCATAATTTGAGGAAAAATGTCACGTTCTTCAGGTTTTAAATGTTTTATGACCAATTAATTAATATGACTTTTCTAGTTATTTGTTATTATTTGTTATTTTACTATTAAAATGTCCTTGTCTTTTTAAAGATTTTTATGATTTTCTATAACGTTTTAAGGTTCTATTTATTTCCATAATTTAATTTTTTTTTATTAACTTCCATTTATTTTTTGAAGATTATATTAACTTCCATAACTTTTTAAGATTGTATTAATTTGCATGATTTTTAAAGATTTTATTATTTTCCATATTTTTTAAGATTCTATATATATCTACAATTTTTAAAGATTTTATGAATTCCATGATTTTTGGTTTAATTAATAATTTAAATATTTACATTGAATGTAGCATGAGCCGACACTTTATCCAAAGCAACTTCCAAATGAGGACAACAGAAACAATCAAAACCAACAAAAGAGCAACAATATGCAAAATATTTTATTGATTTTCATGACTTTTTTATATATTATTAATTTCCATAACTTTTTAAAGATTGTATTAATTTCTATAGCTTTTTAAAGATTCTATTTATTTCCATGACTTTGTGTTGATTTCTGTCATTTTGAAAGATTTTATGAATTTTCATTTCTTTTTAAGATTGTATTAATTTCTATAACTTTCTGAAGATGTAATTAGTTTCCATGACTTTTCCTTGTCTGGAAATCGCACTTTTAATATTCTCTCATATATCCAGCTTTTCCATGACCATGAGACCCTGGTTCATCAATAAAATGACAATTTATGAGGAAATTAATCAAATAATAAATCAAATTAATTTTTCATTACTTTTTAGCTTTTTTGCAAAATATTACATTTTCACAGTTAACTGCATGCACAGCTTTATATCCTTGCAGTATGATTCTTTTTAGTGAATCGATTCATTTGTTCATTCATATAAATGAACTGGTTAAAAAATACTAATTTATGGGAATTTATTTAAAGCTTGTTTTGTCTTATTTTGAGTCATTTGAAGTCATCCTGAGACCCTTAAAGTGTCTCCCGATAACAAATTGGTTCAACTGAAACTTAAACAGCAGGGGAAGAAACGGGGTTGGCCCCGGATAACGCAGGAGTCGTGAGTTGATTGGCGGAGGCTGCGCCAAGTCTTCCAAACACGCAGTAAAAACTGTGAGCACAAGAGACATGACATTATATATAGCAAACTGAATGACAAATAATAAATGCAAATAATTTAAGTTAATAGACGAGGTTATTACTCAATAACATTGCACACAGTATATATGAACTGTAAAACCATTGTCAATAGTGGCAAGGCTTTGAACAGTATCGGCGTAAAAATAGAAAAAATAGAAAACTATCTGCTGACCCGAATTATTGCGAATAATATAGATTATTACGTGCTGAAGTACAGGCATGTGCAAAATGTTTCAACCTATCAATGTTTTACCCAATTTTTTGTTTTACAAATTCTTTCTGAGGTGGATATATATATATATATATATATATATATATTACTAAGATAATATTATATGTATTTAAAGCAATCACCAGAATGTAATTGTAATGTTGCTTTAAATTAAAAATATTTTTTGATATGATTGATAAATATTGTAACTGTATATATATATAAAAATATGCTATTTGTAACTACCTTTCAATTTGATAAACAAATCATAATGTGTCACAATAGTAATTGGTTAATTACTCCATTCCTGCTTTTGAAAATGGGAAAACATAGGAAATACAGAACGCCTGAGTCAGTGTGGCAATACTGGCTTGATTACGACTTACAAACAGCCATGCTTACAGTGAAAGAAACTGCTAACTGAACATTGATATGTTTTATTATGCACAGAACTGCCATTAAACAGCCTGCCGCCATTTTATAACTGCCATTATGCATGCACAGACACTCATTTCATCATTCAAGAGATGCACTCCAATGACCCTGAATTCACTGTTCCAAAGTTGCTACTAACTGCTGTACCTTTCGAAGTTTTGAAATCCAGTGATTATTTCATCCTCAACCCGGTATCTTAAAGAACTTACACTTACAGTTATTCATCCTTGCCATTGCTAGCACCATGTTCTACCAGTTGAGTAAACTGAATAAACTATGAATGGTGCAGTCCTTTGTAAAATTCACAGTCCGAATGCCGTGGGTGGTTGCTGAATGATACAAGGTTTCTAATGTGTTGTAAGGGGTTTTTAATGTGTTATTATGTGGTTAAAGTGTTTTGGGTGGTTGCTTACTAGTCCAAGTCAAAAGAGGTCACCCGAGTCTCTTGATATGACTTGGGTGCCTCCTTCAGTGTAAGACTACAGTGTTGCACTATTTGAGGTATCTTTCATGTCCCATTATTAGTGTGGACGAGTTACCAGCCAAAGTTTTTATATTGCAGTTGCAAGAATTAATGTTGACTGATTTGATTGCTTCATTTTTTTTAAGCACTGGATGGGAATTCAACGATGTGATACACTGAATAATTTAATATTATGTTGATTCAGTAAAGTAGTGAGTTGCCTAAACAATTCGGTCCATGTTCAGATGAAGACTTCATTATTTCAGTCTTATTCTCCCATTGGTAAATTGGGTCATTAAAAAGAACCACGCCATGTGAGCAATTTTTTCAAATAATGTACAGAACATTTCATTTTCAGTGTAGTGCTGTTGAAAAGTGGTGCAGAAAACCCAATGGATCTTTTAAAATAGCAAGCAACAACTAACTGAAGGGCACTTGGCCATGATGCAGCGTGTTATTGACCCAGAAACCCAGTCCCTATTGTCTGCAGGATCTCACTTAAACTCAAGTGCTGAGTAAGAGAAAAACTCCAGTCTCCCCAGCTCTCTCTTCACCGTAGAACAACTCGGTATCCTGCCAAACTATACTTGATCTCCAATGAAATCTGTCACAATACCTTTCCTCCTTACTACCCACTCACCATAACACAAGACTTGTGTACTCGCATTCAGGCTTTTGCGGCCACATGCTTGAGCTCTTGTCCTGCTTTTCACTTACTTGTTCAGGCTGTCGTGCGCCTCTGCGAGCCACCACAGACGTCTTGGCGTTCAATCATGTGTTTGTTATGTGAGTGCGTGAGATGGGTGGCACGCGTCTAGATGCCGATCCGTAGGGGTGTTCTGGTAGCTCTCTTTTCGTTAGGATAGATCTTCGCCTGCTGCTGACGGCCGTACTGTTTCTTCGCCGGGCCCGGTCTGGTGGTCCACTAGACCGCAGATTTGGGCCGTCAGCCTTGTTCGGTTGGACTCTTCCGCTAAGTTCAGCTAATTGTCACGAGTTAATTCGTATGGGTTAGTGGGTTGATCTTGCTGCATTCTTATTGCACAGGACCGGTCGACTTGGACGCGACGCTTGTGTCCTTCTATGTGCGTAGTTGTACCCGGCTGTTGCTTCCTACGCACCCTGTGGGGGTGTGGATCCTTTCCATTAGCTAACTGGTTCTCTCAGTTCATCTTATCGAAGACACATGACATGGCAAGTTGTCCCATCCCGGTTCCTTTGGAAGTGAGCTGGGGGGATTGTCACAGAGGGAGCGTCTACCGATGGGAGCGCAGACACTGTGACTCTGAGTTCAAGATGGTGTGTAGGCGTTGATACAGGTTGTCGTCGACCTGTTTTCCAATTATGAGTGGCAAAAATTTTGGGAGAAGACCAGATAATATTCCTATACTTTTGTCAATGAAATCTCACTGAGATATTCATTAGTATGTTGAAGTTACAAAACAAAATCAAACATTATCAGTCAGCAAGAGAAACGGCAGCTCTTATTGGTTTCGATAACCAAAATATTGATACTGCCTGTAATACTGTAATGCAGCATCATGTAAACAGGTTTCATCTCTGTGTGGAGGAAACATCATGTGTTGGAGTAAGACCAGTCAGCCATTTGTGTAGAGTTTATTCACTTCCATTCAAAGGTTTGTGGTTGTTTTTAAAAGACAGCGTTTCACCAAGCGGCATTTGGGATGTAGTGATCGAAATACAGTCAAATAGTACTGGTGTTGAAATATTATTAAAATTTAAAATAACGGTTTTCTATTTAAAAATATTTTATTCTTGTAATGCAAAGGTGAATTTTCAGCAGCCATTACTCCTGTTCAGAGTTACTCGATCCTTCAGAAATAATTCTAATGTGATATTTGCTACTCAAAAAACATTTCATAGTCATAGTGTTAGTGATGTTAAAAACAGTTAACATTTTTAAAGTTTTTCGAAATCCTGAATTGGAAAAAGATCCCACATTTTTAACATGCTCTCAGTTTCGGACCTCACTGTATATCATTGTTAACAGATGATTCATGCTGCACGAAAACATCAGCCCTTTTATTTCCGTACTGTTGTACGATCCTGCCTGCTCGCAGGAAATGTTGTCCTCTACACGCAGTCAGTGATAATGTGTAAATCCCTGTCTAAGCCGTAGCCTCCCTCTCTGTTACCGATTCACAGCTGTATGATCGGAATCAAAGACAATTGTCTCCCAGTCATCTGATCCAGTGACACAAACAACTCGGGTCAGACAGAACACCACAGTATCATGTTATATGACAAACATTCATTGTTGTAATGATTGCAGAGATAATATAGTGCATCATGTTCAAATGTGAAATTAAAGTGCATCAAGTTTGCGGTGTATGTTAGCAGTCAGTTTTATGGATGTGCACTACAATTTTTATTTTTTCCAAAATCAACTAGTTTACCAAAGCCATGCATATTTATTCTAATTTCATTCACTTGTCCCTAATTAGACAGATTTTACAGAGCCAGTATGAGATGAATACACCTTCAGTAACCAAGCAAGCATAAAAAAAATCTACATCCTGTTTTTAATTAGTTTATTATTTTATATCTTGTAAATGTTACCATCTTTCCCAGTTTATGTAAACTAGGTGGGTCTTACCAGAGCTTATTTTGATTCCATAGTGAATAAAGTAGGTCACCACAGCTGAGCACATTACTAAGCATTTTGTAGTAGGCATTATGATCACCCTCTATAACACACTGACCCATTTCCCAACACAATGGAGACACAAGTGGGTGGATGAAGGTGGGAGACACTAAACGCTGCTACATCATCACATCATCCAGCAGTAGACCTCACCTCGAGTGTGTGCCAACATACATTTATAGAAATGGACACACATGCACACACACACACCACATGCTATAGTGATGAGATATACTGCACATGGTGTAAAAAGCTTTTTAATACAAGATGTTTATCATTTACTCATCCTCATGTTGTCACACCATATGATTACTGCTCTAAGTGAATCTAAAACGGAGATATTTATATGGAACTTCCAAGCTGCTCTTGTCCATCAGTCAAGCATGATTTTGAGTGAATTGATATTTCAGTCGGTTATCCTCAAATCTATAGAAGACTTATATATAGTGAATACATTTTTGTTTTTTTGCAGTTACAGTCTAAGTCCCATCCACATTTCGTTTAGGAGGGCGCATTTTCAAAACTGTGTTGGAACTTGGACAGTCAAACTGTTTGGAATGACATGAGGGTGAGTAAATAAAGACATGTATTTGTTTACGGATAAACTATCCCTTTAAGAGTTTAAGAGATGTATAGTAAGCAAGCATGGGTGTGGAAGACTGATGTAAGTGTCTGTGTTATGTAATACTGCTCGTAGTTAAGAAGACAAAACAGAGACTCTGTTACTAATGCATTAGTGTAGCTTTTTGTTTGTGATAATTCTATGAATATAAAGTGAATGAATATAAATCTCTTCTTTAAAAACAAGAATTTAATCTTACAAAAATATTTATTTATTTTAATATTACTTAAACACAATTTCAATAGTCTGCCCATTTCCAAAAAATAAACCTTCATGTGCTGAGCATTTAGCAGCAACTCACTGACAGTTTCGGCAGTTGAGTTTTGTCTAGTATCATTTCCTGTGTGTGAGCTCCCTGGGAAACAGGGTAAAAAAAAGTTTATGAACACACATTAAGAGATTTTGGCTCCTCTTTGAAAACCAAAATAGCCTTACATAGAAACCTTGACTTGGTTTAAGTCAGTGTTTTAAACTGGCTTACTTGCAATGGTCATTCAGAGAAGTGCCTTGCCACTGATGGACAAGCGGCATCTGTCAATAGGACCTTGCTCAACAAGTCAGTAGACTCAGCTAATTACAAAACATACTAGTTTCTCTTCTTTATTAATTCAGATAGTATGACATAATAATACTCAAATGTGAAGACATGCACTGGCTGCAATCAGTCACTCATTTGATCTCTAATCAGTCTGTAAATCCACTAATTGGCCAACACTTGTAAAATGGCTTCATTAAAAGTCTGTCAGTCCAATAAGTTTTGTTATTACTATACTGGTAATAGTTTACCTTAAGAGTTGTATTATTTGTATTATAACACATTTTTTGAAATGCATATTTAAACTAATAGAGGTTCTGCTATATATGTAAAAGTATTTTGATAATGCACTTTGATCTTATTGCATAATTGCAGTGATGTCATTGTTACAGAATAGATAGATGGAATATAGTAGTAGCTGTAGTAGACAAAAAAGATTATAATAGAACAGATAATAGAATTAAACAAAATAGAATAGCGTTCAGTTAGAACTGAATATAATCTATTTTGATAGCTAAGATGAGAAAATATAAGAACAGTATTGAATACGAGAGGGAATAAAAAATAATCAGTGGATAGATTAGAAAGAACAATCAATAGAAGGACTATAATACACTTAAACCTAAAATCGGTTCCATTTTAAAACATTTGTTAACATGAACTAACAATGAAAATATAAAGCATTTATCAATTTGAGTTAATGTTAATTTCAATTCATTTGCTAATATAATATTTAAAATAAAAATGTATTATTATTTAATGGACCTAAGTTAACATGAACAAACGATGGACATTTGTATTTTTACTAAACATTAACAATGTTTCAGTATGTATTAATCTTTCTATTGCATTAACTAGTCGTTAACTAATGGGACCTTATTGTAAAGTGTTAGCAATAAAAAAATTTTAGAAGCAGATGATTATTAGTAGACTACTCTAAATAAGATTTTGCAATGCATTCCAAGCACAGATATGTTATTTGGCTTCCCGATCTATTACCTCCACCTGCTGATCCCGACGTTGGAGGATCCAGCGAACCAGGGGTCCAGGATGTACACACAGCGGACAGTGTGCGCTCCCTGGATGGAGTCTCTGAGTGAAGGATTGTCGTGGAGCCGCAAGCCCTTCCTGAACCAGTGGACCGTATTTACCACCATTACTCCACTCAAGTCCCTTCAGCCGTTTGTAGTATGCTGTGCTGCTACGATACAGACCCTGCGTCGCTCTACTTCACACTCCAAAGAATAAACTGCTTTCAAAAGCGTAAAAACGACAAACTATCTAATGAAGTCACTATGTATGCGCGTTCAAATTATTCTGGATTATACAAAACGGGGAAAAAATAGTTAGCCTTGCTCTAACAAAACACTTTCCATCATCACGTCTAATGATTTGGAACACGACCACAGTTGCAGCATTGGGGCAAGCGCTGGTTATCCGCGCAACAGCCGAACACACGACTGGCTTTAGGACCAGGGCGCAACGCAAAGTACACTTCCCTGTTGTAT